>JBBWSJ010000092.1:0-184812 GCA_038088505.1 Diaporthe velutina | reverse complement strand
AAAAATAAAATTTTAATAAAAATAATACCTTTATAATCTTTAAATAAGGGCTATATTAAATATATTATAGCTTTACTTTTAAAATAAGTATACCTTAAAATTTAATAAGTATTATAAAAGATATAAACTATTTATATTCTTTAAATTCCTTTATTAAGTTAAAATAATAATAATAGCCCGTAAGGTAAGAGATAATATAGTTATAGATAGTATAGTTTTTGCTATATAAGGCTTTAGATAATAACTATTTAATTTATTTTTATAAATTAATATATTAGTTGCCGCTATTTTATACTAAAAGTTTTAATATCTAGCAGTACCTATTAAGCTTAATACTAAGCCAGCTATTAAAGTTAAAGCTATCTCTAGCTGCGGGCTTTAATTAGTTTAATACTATTAAATACTATATTAAACCCTTTACTATATAACTTAGGCTTTTACAAATATAAATTACCTAAAATAGATAATATAAAGCTGTAATTCCTAGATAGGGTCCTTAGTAGGACACGCACAGGATATATCTACTTTAATTGTAAAACAATCTGTATTACTAAATAGCACAACCTTACTTTAAGACTATTCGAGAATAATTATTCAGCCTGCTACTATAATAAAGATCACTTAAAAGATAATTTAACGCAGTATATGCTATTATTACCCAATCTAGTAAGATAATTATACTCTATATAAATATACTAGGCTAATATAGTTGCTATAAATACTTATAGAAAATAGATTTTAATAAGTATATTAATACTAAAGTATACTTAAGGCTAGTAAAGAGTAATAAGGAAACCTTTATATAGATTAATATGCTTTTAGAGATTTTTAAAAGTTATAAGGGCTATTTTAATAAAATTATAAGATTAAAGTATTTAAGGGTAAAGTATAAAGGTAATACTATTATTAGAAAAGAAAGGTACTACCTTAAGAGAACTTTTAAGAAGATTAGCTAAAAGCTAGTAAAATATTAAGCTATATACAATTAGTCTATAAAATAGTTATAATTTAATAAATATAGTTTTAAAAAATAATAATAGGTTTTTTATCCTTATACCTAGGAGGGATTATAAAAGATATATTTAAATTTAAAAGCTAATATTTTATTTTTATTAACTTTAAGAGTAATAATAATACTTTACTACTTAAAAAGCGCTAAAAAATATAAAAAAAGCTATTATTATATATAAAATCTAATAAGGGGTAGAAAATTTCCTAAAGGTATATTAAAAATAAGGATAATAAGGATAAGGATAATAAGGGTAAGGGTAATAAGGGTAAAAGTAATAATAATAATAAGTTTATATTATAGTAATAAGTAAAGAATAAATTTAAGATTTATAAGTATATATTATTATTAATATTTTAATATTAGAAAGAGGAATAAAAATCTTCCTTATTAAAAGCCTATAAAATCCTATATATAGTAGAAGCTTTTAGGGAAAACAGAAAATATTTTCTTTAAAAGCTGTACTAGTAAGTGCTAGTAAATGTGCAGGTGAGTACTCCCTCCAGGTTCTGGCTGCTGGAGCATTTTGGCAAGGGCAGTCGAGTCCGACGACAGTATTTCCAGGATAGGCAGCAAGAGGTCATTCACGGTCAGAATCGAAAGAGCAATACCGTGCCCTTCAAGTAGATAGCGATTCTCGTAGGGATCCATGCCATATGCAGAGCTTCAAACTGGCCGTTCAATCTCTTTGGAGAGATGTTCCTTGTATGCTATATTGGCCTTCTACAGATGCGGACATTGTGGTCAGTCACACTGAGGTAGAGTGGTTTCGTTCTTAATCCGTATACGTGCTCTTTTGAAGCTGTAGGCAGTCCCTTCATAGAGTAGTAAACGCTCAAAGACCCAGCGTTAGATAGGTATACTATATCGATAACAACAGATCTGCAAATACGTTCGTGAGCACACTGAGGTAGAATTAGCATTTCCAAAGCTCTACGCCTAGAGCCATCGCTCACCCAACGGGCAATTTTGGAGTGACATCCTTGGATGGCCGGAATGGAGAAGAGGTCCGGCAGAAGGAACCCGCCACTACAGCACTGCCGTCTTCAACTTCCCAATCTCACTGTGTTGTGATCGTCGTGGTTGCCACTCCGTGAGCTATCTATTGTGATGTCTGAACACATCGTCACAGATTTTTTGAATCTCTATTTGGCCGCTCAGGTTCAAATTGTGTGGACCTTTCATGTGCAATCCGCTAATATATGTGCCGGTTGAATGGCCATGCATTACTGCCCACATTTCATTTCTTCACCATCATATTACTTCCAAATATCTTCGTCCAGGTAAGGTAGACAGTTGATCCCACAGCGCACGAAAGAGCCATGCTGACTTGAATACAGAGGGGAAATGGATGCACCCACACCCTCTGCGTGGAACCTGGGCTTATCTAGTCAGAATACAACTTGCTGCCAATACCTCCCCCAACAGATTCTCTTAGAACAATTTCCGCGCCCTTGTAGGCAAGTTTCATTGAGCAAGAACAGTGGCCACCGCGTCCGTATTCTGCTGAGCCTGGTTTCCCGCCGTATTACCAGCACCACCGCCGGCACTACCCTTTTGCTGGGCGAGGATTGCTTGTGCTTGGGTGCTAGTCTTTATGGCGTCAGATGTAGTGAGAACGGCATTATTATTGATGTGGAGAATTGAAAAGTATATATTCAAGTGTACAATATACCCATGCCAGCACCCTGTGGGACCCTTGCTAATTCCGCCTTTTAAGCAGCGGAAATGTCTTGCATTTGGAGCTCTCAATTATACAATGCCTTTTGCTTATACGTATGGAGAACCTAAGTAAGTACTGGCTATGATCAATGGTAAACAATATCGTACAATGACAGTCCTAAAACTTCCACAACATGCCCACCTCGCCACCATCAAGTCTCTTGCCCAACCGGCCCATCCCTATCCCCTTCCACCCGCGCATCCCGACAATCCAACCACCTCATGAGCCTCAGCGCCCCATCCATCCCCTTCTCCGCCACCTCCCAGCTCTCAAGCCCCATCTGCACGAGCCCGACCTCCAGGCAGTTCTTGACGAAGCGCTCGTGCGGAGTCCCCCCCGACGCGGGCGTGACGCACAGCACGACCCACACGAAGACCCCGAGCAGCGCCTTCCACGCTCGCAGCGGCACCCGCCACACCGTCGTCCACAGCCGCAGGAATTCCTCGGGGCTGCAGACCCTCTGGTCCCGCAGCGGCCTCCGCAGCATGATGGCGCGCGCGTAGACCAGGGCCGCCTGGCGGACGGCCTGGTATATCACGTCTGAGGCGGATGGCGTTGCCGTCCCTTCTGGCTCGGGTGACAAGGGATGTGGTGTGTGAGCCGAGGGCTCTGGTATGCCGCCGGGGAAAGCGGTCCTCTGGTGGTGATGTGGCAGAGGAGTAGGCCGCTGCGCAGGGCTGTAGGGGAATCCGGCGCCGTGGCGCTGGTCCGGTAATGCCCGTGGGCTTGCTGATGACGACGCGCGACGGACGGACGCAGGCTGCCCGAACGCAGATGTAGTGTTGGGGGTTGGTACCAGGCCCTCTGATGCTCTATGCTGCGGTACTGCCCCGGCCTCTTCCGGCAGACCCGAGATGCGATCATATATCCACGTCGAGGTGGTTTGCAACTTTTGCAGGTCCTTCTGAGAGCAGTCTGCCGGGAGGGACAGCACGAGCCCGATGAGAAACCTCATGTCGTCAAGGATACGGGCGGTGGTGTCGTGAAGCTTCAGGGGCTCCGCGCACGTCTTGAAGGGAACGAGGGGCGATACAAGGGGCGTGTTGAGGAAGACACGAAAGGGCACGTGGGTAGCCTCAGGGGATTCGAAGGGGAGATCCTCTTGCAGATGCGGCTCGACTTCCAAAGACAGAGCGATGGTGATATCGGTCCTGGGCAAAGAGGAATTAGCATGGCCAAAAGGTCAAGGGACTCGATCAGGGCTGGGTGACAACATACATGATTATCAATTTGGCCAGCAGCCCCCCGAGCCCCAAGTTCGCAAGCCCGCCCCTGGACCTCACCATCTCTCGTAGACCGCCAAGGTGGGCCTCGAGCTCCTTCCTGCCACCCCAGTACCATTCGTTCAATATCAACTGCATCACGCCCGCGATGGCCTGGTCTGTCGTCGCCCCTGTGGTACGTAGGTGCGTCTCGAGCATGCAGATGGCGTCGCCCTTTCGCGTCATCGCGGTGGTGTCGTCGACCACGCTGGGACAGATGTCGTTGAGGAAGCACGCGGCCGTGTAGATGGCTATTTGGGTGAGCATCGGGTTATGTAGGCAAAAGGGCACATAATGCTTTGTATATAGATTCGAAGCCGGATCAGGCTCGCCGTCAAGTGATGCTTTGAAGCGCGAGATGAGGTTGCCAACTTTTGGTAGGTGTCAAGGCTCTTAGTCTGTGTTCTCTGCTTTCTAATCCAAATGAGGCTTGTGGAGGGCCACTTACAGACTCGCAGCATCTCGCCATCCTGCCTTGTTGGTGGTGCGGGCTGGTATAGCTGACCGTCTGCGCAGACGAGTGATGGAGGGGATAAGATGTGTTCCTGTTGAACGAACCACAACATTATCTCATCCGTCCTAGTGGGCTGCCATCCTTGGATGAACTGAGCTGGCAGCCGATTTCTCTTGTGCAGTAGCACTAGAGCATCATGATATGCTTCCGAGTGTATTCCACAGTCGAAGCTACACATAGTCGAGGCCAGAGGGTTCATGGCTTCAGGAGACACGGGTGCCCAGGGGCTCTGCCTTTGGTTGAACGAGCTTGCGGGGGCCTGAAGCTGACATTGTGTGTCAAAGTCTACGCTGGGCCAGTGAGCTGGGCTCTGGTTAAGAGGAGACCATGACGCCTGTTTTAGTGCGAAAACTGTCCTCGGCGGCAAGAGAGGCTGGTCAACACCATCCAGGGCGACATTCTCATCCCCAGTGAATGGTAGGGGGAGGAGACCGGGACTCGATGCCAAAGGCTGGCCTGATGGCCCTGGCGCGTCACTGTGCCTATTGATCTGTCAGGGAGCATATCTCGCAGCAGCGCAGGCGAAGCACACCTCTGGTTACGTGTTTTGTATTCGCAGACTGGTGGTGGATATCTCCGGGCACAGTTGCCACATGGCTGTGCTTGGTTGCACTGTTGCGTATCAGTCATCCACCTATGAGATTCTCGTGACCACGCGAACAAGGAACTGGAAATCTTGGCTCTTCCCACCACCTTTGATCACACAGGACTGGAAGGCCATCGACGTACTCTTTGTTTCCGTCTCCTGCACTCCCCACACGAAGTGGGAGTCCTCTCAGAACGCTGTGTGCGCTGTGTAGATTCAGACATAACGCAGCACGAGACTGCCCATGTGAGTATTCGGTTTTCTGTGGCTCACAAACAAGTGTGTTGAGCCGCCTTCTGAGTCACAGCCACTTGTGAGAGCGGTGTGCTGCTGCAGCAAGAAGTATACTGATCGACAGGGGCTTGTTGAGGTCGCGTTGGCTTTAGGGAAATACGACCTGATTGGTGTTCTTCTCCCGGCTGACTGTCCGTCTATGAGCATTCAGTCCACAATGGAGGTGAGCAATATCTATCATGGCCCTGAAAGGCCAGACCAGAAAGAAGTATAGCAACGATCGAAGCACACTGCTTCATGTCCCGAGAATGTGGGAGAGAGATGTGATACACTTCTGACATAAGAACGCTGAATCCCGAGAACCACCAGGGCCTTTATTCTAGAACGGCGTCCATAATTAGCTCATGGGTTACCGTTGAACAAAGTAGAGCCTCAGCTGAGGCGCATCGTTGATGTTCTGTGATAGGCCAGTCAGTCCAAGTTTAGGCCGTAAGCAGCATGAACTTTCCCCCTTCTCTACGACGCCGGTGACTCTTTTTTCAGACCAGCTACCTTGGGCATGTCGCAGCTTGCTTCTGTGAGGAGCAAGATGTTTCGCTTTTCCAGCGAATGGCGCTGCTCTCAACAGCGTCCAGGGCTGCGGTATCGGGAACCGGGCGAAGCTACCCGAACTGCCAGAGTCACCCCGGTTCATCCCATCACCATGGTCCTTTCCACCCTATCCTTTTTCAAAGCAGAGAAAGCCACGCGACAGCTGCAGGACAGGGCCACAGACTTCACCGCTTAGAAGGACCCCTTCCGTAGGGCAGACCATGGCGCCTTGCAAATTGCCGGGCTAGGATCGAGGGCGTCCCGCTCCGCCTAGTAGTGACAACTTTAAACGAGAAGGTGGCTGTCACAAGAAAAAAAGAAAATGCTGAAGCGTAACGTCACCACGCAGAGCCGAATATAGGCATGCCCCGGGTCAGACCAGCATAGCATCTGGGTGTTGTGGAGTCAAATAAACGTTCGGCGCCACGCGCCCTTCCCACCGCTCCGCTGGAATGCCATCAGCAAGGCTACCGACTTGGCGCGCTGAATAGTGACCCCTGAGAGGGCAGCTCTACGAGCTGTGGCGCCCATATACATAGTCACATTCGGTCTGCCGCAGGCATTCCCCGTCAGACTGGTCATATCTCAGACACTCTAGTCGATATGGAGGGGGGTGTCGTTGGGTGACTATATCGTGATGTTGGGTGACGGGGCAGCCACCACGCGGCACCCGTGAATTTGTTGTGTGTAGTCTCGGGCCACGTCCCCAACAGGGAGAAACAAACACGAAAAGAAATCACGAGACGGCGGGACTCTGGGCAGCATCCATGGCCATCTCGTGATCGTTTGTTGTAAAATTGCCCCCTTCCGCCGTCAACGTCGTACCGGGGCCTAGTCTTCATTCGGCTGATCTCCCATAGCACAGCATGCTCCTGCATCCACGATCGGTACGAGGAGGGGAGGGGAGGGGAGGGCTCGAACACACGGAGCCATCGAAGGGTCCTGAACTGCCAAGCCCTGCGGGCCTTGGATCGTAGGCGGACGCACTTTTCAGCCACTGGTGCCAGCTGAACTGGAGCTGATACCGGCTTAGGTCCAGGCGCTGGAAATTGGAAAATTGACTTCTAGGAATCCTCGCGCAGGCGTGAGGGCAGGCATTCTGGCAGGCAGGCAGGCAGTCAGGCTGGCTCGAGTTCTCGCGCGACGCACTATCGAGGGCGGGACAATGGAAGGGACGTACATTGAGTCCTTCGGTAGCCCTGTTGCAGATGCCGCATGCTAAGTGTCAGTGGTTATTGGACAGAGAGCGAGAAACGCAGCTGGCCCCCACTCCCGTCCCCGCGAGCCTCCAAGGCTCTCGGCGCTGCTGGTGGCTCTACCCAGCGGAGTTTCCCTCCTCCACCCCTCCTCTTTGGAATATGTTGTGGAGGTGAAGAGACAAAAATGTCAGACTCACTGACGGGTGACGTCGCGGGGTGATCGGCGCTGCGGCAGTTGCAAGGGCTAGATCCACCTGCACCGGACTGTCGGGTCAGATCGATCTGTGTGAGGAGGACTTCCGGACCACCACGGCTTACTACCTCCGATCTGTGAGAGCAGAGAAATGATTAGCGACAGTAGTTGCCTTGCTTACGCACTGCGAGCCTTGCCCTACCTCAGTAGCTCATGCATTATTGTTGGAATCCAGGAAGACACATATGAGGGCCAAACCACACCCAGAAGAGTGGGTGCATCCACTTTCCTATGTAGTGAGACAATTTTGTCTACTTTGGATTTCTGTTCCACAATGCTGAAGACTTGAGAATATAGTATATTACGTCGGCAGGCCAGATTATGTGAAATATGATGCAGCATACGCGGTTATGTACTCGGTGGGCTTGAATGCCGTTCACTCGGTCTGTTCAATTGCGGTCCAAGAAATTATTGATATTAGTTCATCAAGCGTCAACAAGCATGTTTACTGAAAATGGTATCCTTAACAATGGAGAAAAGACCACAGCCTGAAACGCCATCGTCCGTATATCTCGGCCCACAGCCGGAGCAACCCTCACCTCCAAGACTTTTTGTCCACCGCTTGATTATAATCCCCCGAATATGTTCAACGTCCCTGATAGACTGGTTTCCTGCCGACAGGTGGCGGCGGATCATCGTCCAGGGGGTATGGCGGCGCAGGTCCTACAGGAGCCGTGCCTACTCGCCTTGGTGCTCTCGGAACCTGATTTTCCGGCAGCGGTGTCTTCGGCGGAAGTGGCGGAGGTGCCACCCTCGGCGGCTGTGGAGCATATTCCTGGCGGTTGGGGCGCTCATCCGACGATACAATGGCGATCTTGTCTGAACCTGATGCGTTCCTCCACTGGGCGGGTGTTGGCGCATGTATCACAAGCTTATCGCCATCTCCGTGTGGCTCACTGGGTGGACGTGGAGCTGAAGCCGGCGGGGCTGAGGGCGGCCTGTGACCGCTGGATGGCGGCGACTCTCGACGACGTCCTGTCGGCTGAGGCGACCCGTGATCGGACGGCGGCAGGGGTTGACTCTGCGGTATTGTAGGTAATACTCGCTCGTAGGAGCTTCTTGGAGACACGTGGGCGTTTGGGAGCGACAAGTTGTCTGTCCCAGAGTCATAAGACTGTCGGTCGAACGAGTGTCGACTCGATGGTGTGTGAGGAGATGGCCAACTCTCCGGTATCTCGGCGGGGAGCTCGACGGCAAGCGGTGCTGAGATGTCAAACTCGGGCAGCTTGTATTGTAAGTCCGGTTCCGCGCTGAGTCGTTCCATTCGCTGCTTCGCACGATGGATCTTGGCCAGTTTCGCGGATGCGTCCTGGACCATCCCTTGCTCCTTTTTCCTCCCGAGATACATCCTTGTCGACGTACTGATGTCTGACAACCGATTCCACTCGTTCATTCCGAATTCTCCGACGCCCACCTCAACGTTTAATCGATAGTAAACCTCGGGGTTGACTCCTCTGTCCGACAAGTGCTGCTTCTTCATCATCTCGTGGGTCTTTTCACAACCTTCGATCTTGGCGATAAGTCTCCGTTTGGCCTCAGCGAAGCCACCAATAAATCCTTCGTACCACTCCGCCTTGTTTGTGTCGCTGCCCTTTGGTCTCTTCCCTGTCCCGATGCTTAGGAAAACGCCGACGTCCCGTCCGGGCCACTCATTCATAACAGCTTCGTCGAGCGCTTCTGGTGACGGATTGAATCGTCCGTCGCCATCGTCGTGGAAAACAGTCTGGCCAATCTGAATGGGCTTGAATGCAAGCCCAATAGAGCAAGTTGCTCTTCCCGCCTCCCAAATCTTGCAGTCGAACTCCGGGGCAGGCTCTCTTCTTGAGTCATATGACCTCAGCAAGACGACATCGGTATTTTTGCTAGATGCGCCTTTGTATACAGCTGTCACAGCACTAAAACACAGTCAACCACAAAATCCTGCCTTGAAAGGAAGAAGGGGGAGGGGGAAAAACAAGTAAGAAACATACGTTTTTGTTCGGTATTCTCTCTCATCGTAAAGGCGCGCGTTAGGATCACCGCCGCCTCTGCCGGAATAGTAAGGCCGGGCCATCTGAGCCTGGGGGCTCTTGTTGCTGAAGCTGACCACGCTTGCATTGCTGGCATGCCTCCGTGGGTAATGCGCGCTCGCCCGAGAACGTGAGCTCAGAGGGCTTTGAACAGAGGTGCCGTCGTCGCCTTCCGATTCGGAGGTGGTGTGCTCAGACACAGCATCCTTGATAGCCTCCTCAAGCCTCGAGGCCTTGAACAGGGTGGCGTGTGTGGGGATGCCGAGTATGGTCTTGTCGGTCTCGAAAACCATGCGGGTGAGGCGCACATAAAGTTGCTTGCAGGTCTCCAGGTCAAGGCGCAGCCTGCCCAGCATGAGAGCGATCAAGCCGCCTGTTCCGGTGCCGACGATGAGGTCGAAGTGGTCGGCGGGTTTTGGGATCTCGTGACGTCTTGGCGCGCGCCCCTCCATCTCGACAAAGGTTCGATGCATGATCTCCTGTATGATGATGAACATGCTGTAGCCCCGGACACCGCCGCCATCTTTGTGTCGAGTTGTCAGCGCACGCAGGCCTGGCGGGTGCAGCGGGTGAGGAGAAGGAAGTGGGAGCGGAATTTCCCTCTTGAGGAATGGGCGTGCGGTGCATGGTGCGTGGTGCTTACCTAGCGACAGGATCCGAAGGGGCGGACCCTTGGTGGTGTCCTTCCTCTTCAAACCAGAATCCATCTGTTCGCGAACACCGTCTCTGCACGATGGTCGAGCGACTGTGGTGTGGTGCAGGAGAGAAGGGTCGCTCCGTGGGGTTGACGTCGAGGAAGAATCGAGGTTATGGGCGGGACAGGGAAGCAATTCCGAGTCGAGCGCTCGTCCTAGGTTTGTAGGATTGTAGGTAGGATTGTAGGTACCCAGGCAGGGGAAGAATAGGCCCAACTGGGGCGCAATGCGTCACTGACCCACAAGTAAAAGGCACCTGTGCAGGTGCACGACAGGGGTCCAGGGCTGGGGTGCGTTGGGCTCGGTTGAGGGAGCTGGAAGCTTGGGCCGGGAGGGGCAGAAGGGGGCCAGAGAATCTCGAGGCCTTCAGCACCACCGCCACAGGCAGTCGAGGGCCAACTGGGGGCAGGAGGGGAGCAGCCGGGGCAAGCAGGGATCGAGCTGCTTGTCAATTGGGCAGGCCTGGCGATAGCAGCTGTGGCAGCCCTGGCAGGCCAGCAGCACTCAAGTGGCGCTCGCCCAGTCCCATGCAAGAGGCGGGTAGATCGCTCCAGATACAGCAACGCATGCAACTTGAGATTTTTCTCGTTTCTGGCTGCGGCGACGTCAATATTCCGTCCTGTGGTCTAAGAAAAGAAAGAAGGCCACACCAGGACGAGGAAGCTTTTGGTGATCGGTCCACAACCGAAATCGAGATTTTCTCTTTTACGTAGGACTCAGAGTCGGAATCTAGTCAGGCCGGAGTTGATCCGCTCCAAGGATGGGATGATTGACGGTGACGGTGGCAGTGCTGGAAGTGTCGAAAGTGCTCCCTTCTCTGCTGGCAGTGGCACTGGAAGGCTGGGTGTGTTCCCCAGTCTCGGTCCCGGGTTGATCGTTCCCACTCTCTCGGTTCCTTGTCGCCGTCCTTTCTGAGTGAAACGCCGAGAGGCCTGCGATGACAATGAACAATAAACAACCTCGAGGACAGCCCCTGTCACACTCGCGAGCCGACTGCGCCTGGTGGTTGGGGACTCGGCCATGGTTTATCTCTGACTTCGTCGTCTTGAGCTTGATTTATGGCTCTGGCTCGGGCATCCCTGTTTGCATCAGGCCTCTACAACTTCCCAGCTACTTTGTACTGTAGACTAGCCCAGGCTGCTAGCCATGTCTCATGTCTTATACCAGCAAGACCGTGTAAGCTTAGAATGGCTTACCACATATTTGCAGATGCGGCGGTCTCACTGTTGCCCACGTTCAGGCTGGGGCCACACTGGTTATCCAGCGTACAGATCCCTTCGTATCTGAGTCTAATAATAAGCGTACATCGGCTCCATGTCACGCCTGCAGGTACACACAAGCTGGGAACCTACTGTGGTCGTCTGCTAGGGCATCAACCATGCCAGATCGGGGCAGCCACTCGCCCATCTCCTCTCCTGATGGTACGCTCCCTTTCCCAAGTCCTGAGTCACTAGGGCTAGCCATGGAACCCGGACTCGAGCTCACTTGGCCCGCTGTGCCATAGAACAGCAAGCGAGTGATTGGACGCCTGGGAGGGTGTTACGGGACAAGGTTGGTGATCAGGTTCCCAACAATCGTGGCTGAGCTCGGCGGGAGCGGCGCGGCGTTCTCACCTCCTCGCGCGCCCATTGGATCGCCACCGAGCTGGACAGGTCCTTGGCAGCTAGGACGGCGCCGATGCCATCCGCTCCAGTCCTGCCAGTCCGACAGCAGTCACGAACCCGACTCCTGCCCATCATGCCCACTTTTGGGTAGGGCTTGACGCCAGTTTCCTCATGGAAATATTCTCGAATTTTGCCATGTTTGGCTTATGGTATTTCCAAACTTTGCCAGTTGTCCCCTGGACCCTCAAGAGGCCGCCTTTGGAAGCGCAGCGAATCTCCACTCGGATACGAAGATGACCCTTTTGAGGCGGCGGACCTGCGGACCTGCAGACCGCATATCTACTGTGGAGCACTCCGTGAAGACTGACAGATCATGAGCGCACCAGAGATCCAGCTTACTGTAACGCAACACCGTAGAATAAGCACCTTTCAAGGAGTCGTCCGACTCAGCCCCGGCATCTCAGTAACTTCACTACGGCCTCCTTGCACGGATGACTGTGAGCTCCAAATGTCTGGAGCTCCGTCTTGAAAGCATCAGAATCCTCATCCTGTACTAAACCTAGGAAGGTAAGCTTTGAGTGTTAACATCGTCGGCCAGTCCGCACCTGCCAACGGTGAGCGTCGGCAATTTCCCTATTGCACGACTCAAAAACTTATATGGATGTGCTGCAAATTGACCCACGAGAGCAGAACCAGAGTGCCACTTCCACATGTCCTAGCGGAATGTTCACTTAGGCTCCTGCAATGATTTGTCAACAGAATCAGCGTTCTTACCACTTGTCGGCATGTTCGCCTGGCCAATGGTTTGGATTTCAAAGCTGTTCCATTCCCATGATCGAAGCGCGATGCTCCATTTCCGATGATAATATTCATGTCACGGGGAGCCCTGTATGCCGGCCAATTTGCCATAGCATATCATGAGTCAATGAGAGGCTCCTAATGAAAGGCAACCAGCAATTCAGCGTGAGAATATGAACGTTATTTGGAAAGTCCGCCATGTTTGCCTGGATTTATATCCAACTGCCTGTTTGTTTCAAGACTGCCGTCACCTTGAAGAGGTCAGCACCGTGGGCAGCATAGTTTGTGCACCGCTTGAACTCCATGTCACCCAGGATGTGAAGCTGTATCTCGACAGCACCCGTCCACCTCCTCCGTAATGACCACATACCAAAATGCGTATATCTTATCTTGTGCTTTTCAAACTTGTGAGATGAGTGTGTGGTAAACAGTCATGTTAAATACGGCAGTAGAGCTGAGACCTAGTTGACCGAGGGGCTGACTCAGCAGGAATTGGCCTTATCTTATCAAACCGTCATTATTTTTGCTACCCTTGCTGGAGGGTTTGGATTTCGAAACCAACCAGGTCTTTACCACCAACTACAAACGTCCAGCACTCGACACCCTCAGCGCGCTATCCCAGAAAAGAAACAAGAATCGTCATGGCCCAAGGCGAGATTAAGAAAAAGGCCGCGCCGGCTTCTACGAAAGCGAAGCCCATGAAAGGCCAGAAAGTCAAGAAGCCGAAATCAACCAAAGCCGACAAGCTGCAGAAGAAGTACACCTCGGGCATGGTCACTAAAACAGAAGCACTGCTGGGCGAGCGCGCTGGACACTTGGAATTGATCGGGAAAGGCAAGAAGGCCAAGAAGGACGAAAAGCACAAGGGTGGCTCACGGAAATTTGGTTGAGCGGGACCAGGAAGCATATCTTGGGCCATCGACAAGCAGGCAGACGCCCCCAGTGGAAGACGCCTGGACGGTGCACAGTACTCAGCTGTTGGCTTACTGTCCGCTTTCTTGAACAAATTCGGGACCAAATGGACTTGCATGGCCGGAAGTCGGCCCCGAAGTAAAGCGAGGGGAGGACAACTGGACACGACACCCTGGAAGGCGTCCCGACAGAGGAGCAACCGTAGCTCGAAGCTGCATATGTCACTTGCTCAAGATATATGCGCATTGAAAATGGGTTTGGAAACGCGACACAAGGGATGGGGAGGTCTTGGGTTGCAGGAACACCACGTTTGTCTGGTGACTTCCGGTACATGAGCAAACAATACGGCACTTCGATACCACCCACGGCCGCGCATAAAATCGCCCGACATTCGAGCCACTCTGAGTGCAATGATCAGCAGGTGAATCTCGGGGAGCACTGTTCATTATTGTCAGACAGCGAAGCGCCCCCGCGGCGATCAGCACCCGGGGGCAAGTCTCGGCTAAAAGGACCTCCCTGCTTGTATTTCGATCTCACTTCCCCACGACCTTTGCAAAAGACGCCGCAGAACGAACTATGGGATACTCGCAACGACACGCGATGATGGATTCGCTGGGTGTGACAGGATCAAACCCGAAAGTTCGGCAGAACAGTGGCAACAGCCCCAGTCCAATGATGGAGCAAAAGCAGGTGCATCTGGCCGCGGAGCTAGTCTTTACCTTGACGCCAGGTGTCAAGCTCTTATCCAATATCACATACAACTTCATCAAAAACAATATAATTCACGTCGTCTCACCGGTTAAGCATAGCAACCATAGTGCAGCATAATCGGTTGAGCGGAACCTGACAATTGCAAAAACCGGGAAACTTTGTTTGCCTTTATATACCTTGTAATATGCACCGCAGAAAGATTCTAGGGCGTCCTCTAGGAGGCAAGTCTCCAGCATCAAGACCAGCACGAAGAAAGCGACCGCCGCGATGGGCTTCTTGTGGGATGTTGCTTTCTGCTGGGTCACCATAGGCGCCTATGTTGCAGCGGGTCGACCTGGACCTGGAACTGGACCGCAAGGTTCAGCGACTGAGGAGCTCCCACGAGCCGTGTCGTGCGCCACGATCCCGTCACCGTTTCCAAAATGGTCTCAGTTACCACAGCAGACGACTTTGCCCGACCCCTTCCTGCCGCTCGGATTCACCAAGACCGACAATGCCGGCAGCCAGTCGGCCTCTGCCTTTGCGCAGGATGTCATGACAGGCAAGGGCAAGAATAGGGTCCAGACACCTGAGGAGTGGTATCAGTGTCGGCAGCCTGAGATACTTAACCTTCTGCAGGAGTACCAGTACGGTTACTATCCAGATCACTTGCAGGAGACTGTTACGGCCACTCGTTCTGGGAACACTGTCAGCATCTCTGTCACTGCAAGTGGCAAGACTGGGAAGTTCTCTGCGACAGTGAAATTGCCTACGGGTGCCAGCAAGTCAGCACCGGCACCAGTGGTCATCAACATTGGCGGCATGCAGGAACAGCCTTACTTGCAGGCTGGAATTGCTGTTGTGGGATTTGACTACACAAGTGTGGCGGCCGATAGTAACAGCAAGACCGGCGCTTTCTGGAGCATTTATAACGGAAGGGACATCGGTGAGCACGTCCTTGTCATGACTGGCCACTCGGTGATCCCGCCGGCTAACCTTCCGGTCTCTTTTCTCCACAGGCGTTCTGACCGCCTGGGCCTGGGGTTTCCACCGCACACTCGACGGCCTCAACCTCACCGTCCCCGAGATTGACCCTGGACGCGTCGGTGTAACCGGGTGCTCCCGGCTCGGCAAGGGGGCCTTGGCCGCTGGCCTGCTCGACAAGCGCATCACGCTGACGATGCCAATGTCGTCGGGTGTGCAGGGGCTCGGCCCATACCGATATCACGGCATGAGCGGGCAGGACGAGACGTTAGAGAACAGCAAACAAGGCGCGCCGTGGTGGAGCAACAGCGGCCTAGGAACATTTGTCAACCACGCCGAGTGGCTGCCGTATGATGCGCACACCATCGCCGCCGCGCTCGCGCCGCGGGCCCTGGTGATCGATCAGGGGACAGGCGACCAGTTTACCAACTCCAAGGGGACGGCAGTCGTGGTTTACCCAGCTGCGAAGGTGGTGTATGACTGGCTCGGTGCAGGGGACAAGATTGCGATGAGCGTGCGGAGCGGTGGCCATTGTGACTTGTCTGGGTATTCTTCTGTTTTGCAGTATGCGCAGAAGATACTGCTGGGTAAGAATATCACGCAGGATTACAACAACCTCGGGTCGTACGGGTCGCCTCTCACCACGACATACCCCTGGGCAACTGCCGTTCCTAAGGCAGCATGAGTGGATGTGTGGTGCAGAAAAGAGCAGTGCTCTCCTGAGCTTGGGGATATTTGACTTTATGCGACGCTGTTGTGGCAAAATTTTCATGTCGGGAGACACTGTCAGGGGTTCTGTCAAGCAGGGGGCTTGTGACTTGCACTTTCATGAAGCTACGTAAACCCTGCATCCGACACTTCTTCGTGAGTAACAAACGAGCCAGCTACGGTTTGCTTTATGAACATTGGATAAACTTCATTCCGGGAGAAATTGCGTTGCGGCAGTACATTTTGCAGTGACTTATACGGTAATCTCACCGTTGCCACCGCTCAGGCCTTTGCACATCCACGTGGAGAGAAAGAACAAGAGGTGCAGTCCGTACAGCTGATCAACGAGTCGCAGCCCTGGAGCCATTTGCTGTGAGACCGGCATTTGGGAGCCCGGGTATTTTTATGATCCAAGGGCAGCTTTCACCTGTGTTTGGCGCCCGACCGGATTTGCTCTCCACTTTCACATTTCTGGACCCACCTCAGCTGTGCAGATCCGAGATCAATGCGACGGTCATCAGAAAACTTAAACCACAGTGTCGGATATCGTGTCCCGACCAACTGGTAACAGCCAGGCCGTTGGGGCGGGAGAGCGGCCAACAGGACGCTGGATGTTGTGGGTACCACGGCATGTGTACCCAAGTATAGCAAGGTATGCTCGGCGATGCCACAAAAAAGTTGATTGATCAACTCCCACTTTGACGGCAACGAAACATCTTTTTCACTCAAAGACGAGGCCACGCACGTACGCCAACGCGAATTCCAGAGTAATGAAGGCGCATTGACTGTTTTCCGAGGACCACTTTTTGGGCACTCCGTCAGCTGTTATTCGGCATCCACTTGCTGTTTCCTCCCCCCCCCCCCTATTCGCCTTGTGCCGCTCAGGAAAGTCATGTTGAACTTGAAACACGTACTTATTTTCAGAGGCTGGCCATGAGGTGAAACCAATACGTCCTGTTCTGGGTGCTCATCAGTCGTTCCACTCGCTCCACATAGTTGCTCCAGCGCCCGAGGTCAGTGTGCGCGCCCTCGACGCTTGGAGCAGCGGAACAACTGCTCCTATGTCTGCGCCCAGGGCCCCGTCTCCTGCAGAACATCCACGGCAGTGATGAGACGTGTTGCTACTGGTGGACGTCGGTCGTCGCCCATGCAACGGTGACGCCGATCTTCTTCGCGAACATCGCTGCCACACATCACCGAGAGAAGGTGTGGGAGCAGCCGTATCGACTCCGTTCTCCGTTACTCTACGACCAGGGGGGGGGATACATGCCCACCGCGGCTTTGGATTCTGTCCCGAAACTCTGGAAATATACCTTGCCAATCTGCTGGGAACCCTTACCCGTATAGCTCCACGTCGGGCTCCGCTTAACCCAACGCTTCGGGTCTTCTGATATTTCTGGGCCTTCCCAATCGAGACTAACGGACGTTCTTCGGTGATCACCACTGTTCGAGATTGTCCGGTCATGCAGCTGGAATGGTAGTTTCTCTCATCCTCTTCTTCTCTTCCGAACTTCTTGGCGTGCTGTACCTTAGTTCCGGACGATTACTGCAGGTACACACTCCATCTCGCAACCAGGCCTTACCTAGCTTCGAATATGGCGGCGAATAACCCAAACAGGCGAAGCCTCGATCTCTTCAATGTCGATCAACAGGCAGTAGAGAATCTCGACCTGACTTTGGGGGAAACTCTTCCAAGCAGTACCAGCACCGTACGTTACTCTCGTGAAGTAGTGTATCCCTTCTCGACAATATCCCGCAAAACTGACCTTCGACTCCGTTGAAGTATACAGAAATACCGTGAGTAAACAGACCCCACAATCTCCCAACAGTGGCTTTGGTACTTACCTTTCGACTGCCAGCGACACATACTCAATTTCAGAAAGTGTCCTCGCCTACCGCGTAGAAAATGGTAGAACTTACCACGCCTACAAGGACGGATGTAAGTCCGCGAAAACACAACCGCCGAATCCTCTGTAAGGAAGATACGAGACCGACAATCATATCCTAGGGTACCTCCTCCCAAACGACGCAGAAGAGATCGAGCGCCTGCGCCTGACCCACGACATTCTAAGACGGGCGATGGGTAACCGCTCCCACCTGGCACCCTGGACTAGAGACCACTTCCCGCGGCGCGTGCTCGACGTCGGCACCGGCACAGGGGACTGGTGCTTCGACTTCGCCGAGGAGTACCCCCAGACGGAGCTCATAATAGGGACTGACTTGTCGAACATTCAACCGGACGTGGGCCCCCCAAATGTCCAATTCATCATCGACGACTCGTCGCAGGAGTGGCTCGACGATGACCTAGATTACGTTCACACTCGGGACACAAACGGGTGTTGGGAGGTGCGCCACCCCTCCGGTTTTTCCTCCATAAGCCTCTGACCGGAAGCAAATTACGAAGAAACAAGGCACCACCAAAGAATGTATCCGGCTGCTGACGGTTGAAGCTTACAGAATATGAGCGAACAAGTCATCCAGCAGGCCTTCAAAAAGCTGAACCCGGGCGGCTGGCTAGAGAGCCAGGAATTCGACATTGTGCTGCGCTGCGACGACGGGACCGCCCCAGCCGACCACGGACTCAGACTGGTAAGCAACACTTGAGGGATAGGTGTTTCTTTCTGAGCTCTCCCCATGCGCAATTTGGCGTTGCGGACGAGAGACCTGAGCGATCCTAAGGATCGTACAAGCAAAACAAACCACACAAGACATCAATACCATCCGAAAGGTCCAGGCCTGAGGATGACTAACCCGAGGTATTCTAGTGGCTCTCGGAGCTGGACCGTATAAGTCGGGTGGCAGGGAAGCCTTGTACCATCACCCCCTGGCTGAAGACGTGGTACGAGGAGGCCGGGTTCGTCGACGTACGCGAGGAGATCTTCAGATTACCGACCTGTGGGTGGCCCGACGACCCGGAAGAGAAGATGATTGGGACGTGGTAAGCACATTCTTCTCCTGCTACAGATCCCCGATCTTTGTGCTTTGGAATGTTCCAGAATATATCACTTTAGGATCCGTAGCAGGTGACTAACAGGTATGAAGGATGGAAGAGATGATGAACAGTGGCATCGACGGCATCCTACGGGCGTACCAGTTGAGGGTAGCTGGGCTGACCATGGAGCAGCATCAGGTATGTAACACTACCCCCTGGCACTACCAATACGTGATCCATCAAAAGTTTTGGGGGATGTCCGGCTTGCCTACACATCGATTCTGCCATGCCGCCGCACTCTAGGATGGCACTGTATCTGACGGGAGACCATACCACAGGCGGCCCTGATACCAGTTCGGAGAGACCTAAGGAATCGGGATTACCACACCTACATGAATTTTCACGTCGTATATGGCCGCAAACCAGAGACAGAGACGGGCCAAGGATTAGGGAGGATACCAGAATCTACAGAACAGGAAGAAGAAGAACAACAATAATAATATGGACACATAATCGATTTGCTCGGACAGCGGAAGTTGCGTATTATTAGGCCAACGAGGGCTATGATAATTCTATACGTAATGGTGTGATGTTCTCAATGTGTGGTGACCACTTAGTGGCTGCATTGTTGAGATGTGGACTGCGGACAGTCATGATGAATACGTTGCCGATTCTATTCTTGCAATCTTTCTGGGGCTCTACATCCAAAAGTTTCTTGTCACTGAGCGAGCGAATCCCGTCACCCTCGTACCAGTCTTTATCGCAAGCACGTAAGCTCGCCGAAGAGCAGAACATCTTCGAGTGTCTGTGGCTTAATAGCCATCCCTCCTAACGAGCCACTCCAGGCCCTTGGCCCTCTCCGCCCCAAGTAACTCCCTCAGGCCGTTCCGGGCGAGGAAGTCATGGTCGCAGTACTCGAAGCCCGGAACCACCGTCTCAGATATTAGGAGCCCCTCGCTGCTTGAACTTCCCCCTCTAGTATCCGGAAGCAGGTAGCTGGCCTTGTAGTGGTCGCCCTCGACGATCCACTGCAGCCTCTCGCCCTTGGCGACGTCGTGCCCGACCACGAACGTCTCAACCTCCCCGGCGGCGTTGATAAGCACGTATCGACCCCGACCCTTGTGCAGCGTGTGTACTGTCCGCGCGCGGTTGCGATGGAAGTTGCCCTGCGGAGAGCCTGGGGTCAGGAGGTAGAAGATGGTGGTCGAGGCGTTGCGGACCTTGGGGTCGAAGCCCGGACGCTGGGGCCCAGCCAGCGATAGGGTTGCCTCGGAGGCCGGGGTGACGGGAAAGGGAGATGGGATGATGAGGGGGTCCCTGTCTGTTTCGGCGAAGTAGCCTCCCTCGATGTGAGGGATCATGTTGAGGGATTGGATGATGGCGGCGGTGGCGGGAGGCTCGGAGGCTTCACCCTGGCCGCCGCGGGTGAAGAATGGTCTGATCTCTGGGCTGGCCATTGTGAAAGACAACGGGCGAGATGAAAGACTTGTGTTTTCATAAATGTTCAAGTAAGTCTGGCCTGGTCGAGGTTGACTATCTTGGGCCTATCTGGGTAGGGTAGAAAAGTCAAGATAAAGCGATGGGCGACGTCCGGGGACGGACGTCGTCATACTAAGCCATAATCCTCCATGAACCAACAACACGAAGCCAACAGCAACCTATAGGCAGCACGCGATAAGCTGACCGGACACCGACTTATCATCTCCGTCGGAGTGAGCGTTGCGCATCTCAGATGCGAGCAGGACACAGGCAGTCATGAGCTCGTCAGAATGTCAACGCAGTGGAGCCCGAATCTTGGGCCAATTCGACATTGCCTCCAGTTGACTCGTGTGTATCAGATGCTCTGCCAGAAAGCATCCAGCGAGTTGACGGAAATCTCACTCGGCAATTTGCTTCAGAATAAATGATCATGACATGTCGACAATGTCCAGAATATCTTCCTGCAGGCCTGCGCCTACCTGACGTTGAATGAAGCTCATAGCTGCATCCAGTAGAGGGTCTGCGAGTGGGGGCGAAAGTGGGCTGCATGGCATGAAAGTACTGTCTTGACTTATGGTTCTACAGACCCTTTCACTGTTGCCGACCCACCCACCCTCCGTCCAACAACACCTGATCCTGCCAGAGGTTCATATGCGGCCAATTCGTCTTCATCCCATCTGAGAGCTGCAAAAAAGCAGAGGCATTTTCAATCAACAAGTCATTCGAAATCTGTCACAGTCCTTCAGGATGGCGCCACCGGCCCCCACCATCCTCACCCTCAAGCAGAACTTCATCACCACCCAGACGCGTCTTTTGTCGCAGCCGCTCCAGCCCAGCCGGGCCTGGCGGCGCGCGAACGACGCCGCCGCCAACGACGAGGACGCAGTCGCCGTCTCGGAGAGGGCCGTCGACGACGCGCTCTTCCGCCTGAACCACAACCTACAGCAGCACTCGCGGCGCGTCTACGCGACCCAGGCGACGCGCCAGATCGCGGAGCAGGTCGACAAGCTGTACCTGAGCGCCGGGGAGCGCCGGGCCGTCGCCGCCGGCGAAGATGATGATGATGCGGACGATGGCGGGTGGAGGAACGTCGGGGCCGACTACGCCGACGCGGGTGTCATCTCGTCGCTGCCCCCGGCATGGGAGTCCGAGAGGGACGCGGCCGCGTACCCGCTCGAGGCGGAGCGCTACGCCGAGCTCGCGGGCCGGCTGCGGGGCCTGGCGGCGCGGAGGGACGAGGCCCGGGCGCGCGTGGAGCGGCTGCGCCGGATGAGGGCTCTGCTCGCCTCGTTCGGCGGCAACAACAGCACCGAGAGCGCGGATGCCCGTGCGAGCGGTGGTGAAGAGTCTTCGTTCGGCCCGTTGGGCGGGGTACAGGAGAATCTCGTCACCCGCGACGGCGAGCTGGAGAAGGAGCTTGAGCGCATGCGTATGCTTCTCGTGCGTGTTGGGGACAAGGTTGCGAGGCTGAAGGAGAAGGAGGCCCGGGGGGGTGACGACGACAGCGATTTATTCGGCGATGGCGACGCGATGCTTGTGGATGATGTTGAGGTTGAGGAGAGAAGGAAAGTGGATGGGCTGTTGGACGGTCTGGGTTGACAAGGTACAAAGGGGGTGAGAAGCATCCCCGCACCTCGTTTCGCTACGCAGGCGGAAGCAGCAGAAGGGTCCCCTCCCCCTTTCGTGCTCCGACCACAGCACTGGCGGATTGGGATGTATTGGAATCCAAAGTAGAGGGCTCAGAGGGCCGTCAATGCTCCCGGGATGGCGTTCTCAAGCGCAAGTCTGACGCTCACACTCCCAGTCACAGTCACATCAACGCTGGGTTCAGTATAAGAAAGCTGACTTCTAGTTCCTGTCTGTAGACACACCTAAACTGAATCGAGCCGGTTCATACATACACACTCATAACTGTCAAATCTCCAGAACAATAAGCTGGGTATCCGCCAAGAACGCATCCAGAAATTATACGCGCCCAAATCGCAAGCCAATGACAACCGAACCAATTACGTCCCGGGCGTTTCGTTAATAGTCTCTTATCTTCTCTTGCCTTGCCTCTTTGATAGATATCTCAGCTTGCTCTTGAGGCTGCTCCACCTTCGGCACCCCGGACCCCTTGTCAACCTGCGTGTCCTTGGAGCTGCCAACCTCACCCTCACCCGCTGTCTTTACAACCTTGCCCTCGTCAGAAATCATCTGCGCCGAAGCCTCCCCCTCAAGCGCCTTCTCATCCTCTTTCTTCTCCTCGGCAGTCACGTTCTCAGCAACGGCGTCCTTTCCACTGTCATCAATATCAAGCACCTGGCTCTCGTTAGCATCTTCTTTGACCTCCTTCACATCATCCCCTTTCGTCTTTTCTTTCTCATCGTCCGCCTCATCATCGCTGTCGTCCTCCCACATGTACGGGTTTGGCCTCTCCACCCGGAGCTTAACGATACCCTCGCAGTCCCCGGTGGACCCGGACTCGGACCCAGACCCGCCGTCCGACTTGTAGTACACCCTCAACCCGAAGACACCCACCGCGTTCCACGGGTCCTTCTCAAACTCATTCAGCTCATCCTCGCAGCTCGGTCCGTTCGGCGGCGATGGGGTCGAGGGCTGGTTCGCCTTGGCTGCCCGCGCCGCTGCGGCCCGCGCCTTGCCCTGCGCTTCTAGGTACAGGTCGATCTCGTGGTCGCTCACCTCGGACACCGATTCGAGGTCCTCGATACCGTCGTCGGTCGAGGCGTCCGAGGTGCACGATGAGGACGCTCCGTGGGGAGGCGGTGGTGGTGGCCGCATCGAATTGTAGGGCACGCCGCGGAGGTGTGGTGGTAAGTGGTGGCGCTGGCCGCGTGGGTGGTCGTATAATGGACCACGAGGTGGTGGTGGCGGCGGCGGCGAGTAGAGATAACCCGGCGGTGGGCCAGGGATCCTAGGGGGCAAAGGGAGTCCGGGGCCTGTCTGCACGCCGATGTCCACGTGGTTATGAAGCGGTCGTTCGGCCTTGTCTGCAGAACGCTTGGAGACCGCTTTCTCAGGCTTGGGACGGGAGGCCCTGGGCGTGGGAGGCGGCTCTTCTCTGGTGGATGTCTCCATGGACGTCGTTGGCTGGCTCTCGACTTCCTCCTCTGCGGCTGTCACGTACACATCTTCTTCCTGTGTCTCTTCGGCCTCGACAGGCGTCCTTTCGAACATGGTGCTCGAGGCAGGCGTGTTGTCTCCCGGTTCGGTGCTCGAATCGTTGCCGTCTTTGGATCCCTCTGCGACGCTCTTATCGTCGGATGGTATCTCAAGTCTGACATCTTTCTCGTCACCTGTCGCAGCCTGAGCTCCGCTGTCGTTATTGTCGGGCTTGTCTGTACCCTCCGTGTCCTTGGACTTGGCAGCAGTGTTGTGATCCTGGGCCGTGGTCTTCCTAGAGGGTTTGTCTGTACCTTCTTGGTCCCGCTCTTTTCTCTTCTGTTCCAATTCAGCCTTCTCCTTCGCCTCCTTTCTCGCCTGCCGCCTCTCGTCTCTAGCTTTCGCGCGGGCCCGGGCCTTCTCAGTCGCCTTTTTCTTCTTCATCGTCTGTCGGATGGCATGCTTGCGCTCTTCTTCTCTCTGTTTCATTATCAACTTGGCCATCTTCTTCCTCTCCTTATCGCGCTTCTTCTTCTCATAAGTCTCCCTTGCGACCTTCTCCTCGGGTGCCTCAATAATCCTGCCCTTGCTATGCGCCAGATCATACGCAAATCCGATCCGGAGAAGTTTCTCCCTCCTCTCCTTGGCAAAGGCTCGTATAACGTCCTCGACAGGCATGATCTGCTCGTTGCGCAGAGCATCGATCTTGACCACAACGACATAATCGCCCGCCTCCAACTCGAGCTCCACATTGATGCTACGATTCATGCGGTCTGTGCAATAAATTAGTAACTCCGTTCTGATATTCTGGGAGGTACCTTGAGACGAATCTGAAAAGAAGCTGCCTCCAGAGATGTTCTGAAGATTGCAAAAGAGGTCTCGCCCCAAAACAGATCTCCAGACACAATTTTCAAAAAAGTACAAGCGACAAAGAAGGGGGAAGGTATGGATGTGAACAAATTTACTCACAATAGCCCTGGCTTCGCACAACATAATCCTCCTCGCCGGACTTATGCAGCCTGAAGCTCAGCTCGAAGCGGTACTGGCCTTCCAGGCCCTTGAAGTAGCGCTCGTCGAGCTGCGAGCACACAAGTACGACAGGCCCGGGCTTGAGGAGCGAGAAGGCGAACTTTGTGTCGTGATAGTCTAGGGTCCAGGGCACGTTAAGTGTCGTCCAGATCGACGCGACCTTCCAGCTCGAGTCGAAAAGCCTCGTGCGGTCGAAAGCCTGGTACTTCTTGAGGAGGTCATCGTACGAGATCCAGAAGGACCCGTCGTCCCCGAATTTGTGGTCCAGCTTCTGCAGCCACTCGGCCGTCCACTCCTTTGACCCGTCCGACCAGGCGCCCTTCCACTCGTGCTTGCCCCAGGGATTCTTGAGGAGCACGAGGCGCACGCCGTCGATCTCGCGGGCTTTGAGGACCGAGTACGCGTCTGCTACCTGTTAGTCACCTACAGATCCTAAAGTGATACATTGTGGAACATTTTAAACCAAGTTCGGGGAACTGTAGCAGGAGAAGGGTGGTACTGACGGAGCTCCACGATACCTTTGCGCTCGCCCCAGCCTAACAAAGTTGAAGTGTCAGTATCGCATACTTTCCCTATTGCTAATTCCGCAAACGAAGATGGCAAGGCACCTTCGCATTGAGTGGCAGGGAGTTCCGAGTCATCTGAGTGAAGAAAAAAGCAAGAAGGCCCGGGAACAGAACACTAACCGCGTCCCCAGACACCGGTCGAACAGCCAAACAGGAAATCCTGATTGACCTTCATTAGCTCCTCGTTCCAAAAGTGCTCCTTGTCGAGTATGTCGGTCGTGTATATCTCCGATGTCACGCCGCCGGTGAGATCCTCGATTCCCTCGCCCCCATAGCCGCCTTCGATAGCGGAGTAGTCGCCGTGGGCTTTGGCGTAGGCTTTCTCGAGGAGCGGGAGCCACGTCTCGTTCGGGTTCTCGCATTGCGCGAAATACTAGACAAGTTCAGTATTCGATATAGAGGGAGAGAAAGAAGAAGGGCTCTAGGTGGCCCGCTTACCAGTGCGCCGCTGTTGGACTGGTAGATCTTGCGGTACGCCTCTTCAGAGTTGACCCGCTCTCGGTCCTCCCACAACATACGCTCCAAACACCGCTCATCATAGTCGGGTTTTGTGAGGTACAGCTGCAGACAGGTGTCAGTGTCAATTACCCCATTCCACGGCCACTGATAACGAGTCTGTATTCGGCTTAGCAGAGCCAGAAACCACGGGGGACTCACCTTGTCGTCGATTATCTCGCTGAACCACTCGCCATCCCGGTGAAACACAAACCCGTACACGCCCACCTCGTGGTCGTGTGCCACGCAGCACCTCTCGATCAGGCCGGGCTTGTTGCTGATAGTGCACAGCGCGGCCATGAGCCAGCAGTCGCCGTCCCTGCCCTGGCGGACGTCATGGGCCGTCGGACCGTCGATGAAGAACTCGGGGTTGTCGAATATGTCCACGACCCTCTTGACCGCCTGCGGGCGGAGCTTGGACTCGCCATCCCCGTCCACGGGTGCGGCATTTTCCCTGTCGATGCGGTCCAGCATGCCCATGACGCTGGTCGCGGATGCGGGCTGTTGCTGGTGGTGCTCGCGGTCCTTGAGCGGCGAGTCCCGGTAGTTGTCGTCGCTGCGGTCGTCGTCCTTGACGTTGTCCAGGGAGTCCAGGCAGTCTCGCCGGTTGAGTTTGAGGTCGATCTCCAGGTCAAAGTGCGCGTCCCGGTACTTCTGGTTGACCCGGCGGCACTCCTTGACGATCTGGGCGACCTTGTGCCGGCATTGTGCGGCGGCATCCTCGTAGGATTGCTGTGTGGTCTTGGCCGGGCCGAGGCACTTGGCAGAGGCGCGTCTGGCTGCCTTCTCAGAGAAGTCATTCTGCTGAGGAATGATGGAGGTAGCTGCGACGGGGCTGTCAGCACGTGTCTGGGGCAAGGCGGACGAGGTCAAGAGATTGCTCATCGGGCCGGGTGACATGTTGTCGACTTACCCTTTCCGGGCGCTTTGGTCTTATATTTGTCCCAAAAGTCATCTATCTTCTGTTGCGGTGTCTTGGGCTGTGGACGACGCCGCTTGTCCCCCTTTGAGGTTCCCTGGTGTGGCCCATCATCTTCGGACGAGCTCGATACCGACATACTGGAACTACGAGGCGTGCGGCGCCCTCGGCAATCTCTTCTATCGTGGATAAATCGGCAGGTCGGCGTCAAGAACGGCAGGCCTAAGTGTGCCTTGGGGTTGAAAACAGCCTCGGGCGACGATATGCTGCTTTTATTGCTTGCTAGGCGAGGCAATGAGCGAACCACGGCGGAGGATTGAGGGGGCGTCGCGGCGTTGTGTGAGGCGGAAGAAGCACAATGATGGACCAATAGACGTATAAAATAAATCCTCCAGCTTCAAGACCGGACTTGCATGTCTTCGGGAATATATATGCGGATCTCGGAGTCCCCCAGTACTCCAGCCTCATTCCTTCACTTGAGAGGGCTGAGGACCCGGAGATCAACAGGCCTATGGTATATTGTGCCACTTATCATATCAGGGGAAGAAAGCAGCTATCTGAGGTTGGAAGAGAAGAGAAGCCCAGGAACCAGGGCAAAGCAACTTGTGGGGGCCAGATTTATTCAGGTCAGGTCAGGTCAGGTCAGCTTTGTGGTCCAAGGCCGCTACGGGTCGACAAGGCTGCAGCGGCTGGACCATCGCATCTCGTCATACGTATGGTTCGCGGGTGCAGCCTAAACTTGTGAGCAGCGGGCGGCCCCACGAATGAGGCTATTAACATTCCGTAAGAAGGACTGGACAGCGTGAGCAAGAGCAGTGGTTCCCTTCCCCCTCCCTCCATAGACACTGGCTGCACCTTTCCTGCTGGTGAGTTGGCTTCTGGTTGCAGGAGGAGAGACGAGGTGTGAGACAGCAGAAGCCACCAGATGGAAGGATGCGACACAAAGGAGCAGAGCGAGAGGAGAGCGAAGCAATAGAGGCCGAGAGAGAGAGACTTGACAAGTCGAGCCGGATCAGCAGACATGCAGACGAGGCGGAGGGGACGGGAGGGACGGTCGGAACGCAGGACCACAGCAGCTCTAGCCAAGCTGCAGTCTCGAAAGCAGCCATCCTGCCAGCCTGTTCGGCTCAAACGGGGGAAGGGAGATGGAGGGGGGGTCCAGAAGTCGTCGTGCCCGTACACACATACACAGGCCATGGGAAACACTGCATGAAAGACTTAGACGCCACGACGAATGGTGGTCGGCGGCGGGAGGACTAGCAGCTGAAATGGATTGGCAGGAGGTGGGCATGTAACAGCCCAAGCCATGTGTGTTTTGTGAGAGGTCGGCTCGGGGCCTCTTCGCCTGATGCTACTGGCCACGGACGGAGAGACCGGCCGTGTTCATCTGCGTCCTGCGTCCTGTTTTCCTGCATATTGCGTCCCAAGCTTTGCACTCCTGAGCGAACCGTGTCGCGGACATGCGCAATGTGGTGAGCCAAATAGGGCAAGGGTGTGGAAGAAATAAGGCTGAGCCGGGCTGGAGCTTCTCAGCGTGTCAAATCGGCGGTACGGTCGACCAAGCAGCTGATGACCCCGGATTTCCATGCGAGGCGTGGGGGCGCCCAGTCTTCGGCGGGTCGGTTGGATGGGATCATCCCTGCGTCTCGTTCCCAGCTGCAAGTGCAACCCATCCTCATTTCACGTTTAGACAGACAGGCGGGCGTCAAGGTACCTGACCGAGAAAGGCACAGAGGGTGCATGTCTGTGCGAGTGTATGTGTGTGTGTAAGTGTGGATGACGGCACAGTTCGCATGCGAGCAACCTGCTGGAGACCATCTAGACTGGATCGGTATACACGCTCTCCAACCTCTGTCGATCTCCTGGTATCCCTGTAAGCTAAACACCCATAGCAAAGCGGACATTGCCCGATATTGGCCAGCTGGGTAGGCAGCAAAGTCGCAATATCTAATAAGCGTCTCTCGTCAACAAGCCAGGTAATTAAAGGCAGACTTACTCGGGAGTCACCAGGTATCGACGGGACCTACGACGTGGCGATCGCACCGGATCACACCGGAAACACGGCTGGCCGCCTTCAAGAAGAGCTGTTAGTATGCCACGGCGGGGCGGCATCGCGGAGAAGCCTGTCTGTCAGACGACCAGAGAACCCCAAGATTGAAGCCCCAAGGCGAGCAAGAAAAGCCGTGTTCACATGCGCCGCCTAGAGCTGCAGCACCAAAGCAAGATGTGACCATCGGCTTACGGTCAGACGGACGGGTCCACGGCAAGAGGACGGCACTGGCTCGCGCGCCATCGCAGCAATTCGCCCAGCAGGAAGCTGACTGCATGCAGCGTGTCGGTGAGTCTATCAGCTTCTATGGCCCTCCCCAGCCGGTTGCAACGGGGGACGGCAATGCGGGAACAGACAACAACGAGCTGAGTTCGGAGAGGCGGGTGGTGGTAACCAGGTATTCGGTGCGAGAGTGCAAGAGGCAAGAGAGAAAGAGAGGGTCACGATCGATCAGCGCAGAGCCTCCTCAACGCCTGCCACCACCATTGGTGGAACCCATGCGGGAAAGGACCACATCCCACCATTGGGGAAGGAGCCGGGTATGCCCCGCCTCAGTTACGCTGCTTTGATTGCAATGCATGCATGAATGCTTTCGTGCTTGCGTGCAGACTGACTGACTGACTGACTGACTGACTGACTGACAGCAGCTGTGACACGGGGGACATTCGTCATCAACGAGGCTGTCGAGAGGGAGCCGCAGGTCCTACAGGCTCGGGAGACACACACACACACACAGAGAGAGAGAGAGAAGCACGCAAAGGACGGCTCAGGCGCAGTGCCCTTCCCGCCTGATTGCTTGGTGCCGGGTTAAGGGGCTGCCATTAGGCCGGCGCAGCAGAGCCTCACACGGCAGTACGGGCTGTCTCTCGTCCTCGATGATCGCATGAATTGGTTCGACCTGCCAGGAGGGGGTCTAGACCGATGCCCTGGACTTATGGCCGCCATTATCGATTCCCCAGGTGATAATTCGTCTGTCCGTACCCTGGATCAATGTTGTACAGTATTATCCATCAGCTCTTCCACACCAAGATGGAGGTATATACAAAGCCAACCCCGCGTGCGCCTGTTCCTCCGCACGTGCAGCGGTTGGACTGGTAGACCCATATCATACAGCCTCATTTACACATCCATTACTAGTCACTTCCGTCCCATGCATGCTATCGTCTCGTCACCGCATCGATCTTGCACTCAGGTTTGCAAATGCGTCCGGACTGTGCCGCCCATTGGACCATTCCATCCCCAGTGCCATCATGCTGTCCCGGCTCCTGTTTCCTACCATGCCGTCCATACCTGAAGGCTGTGCGGCATTTGGCTGTGGCGCCCCAGCCCCACCGAGGAAGGGATTCTTATTGCCGGCTGCCGCCATAGAAGCCCCCACATCTGCCTGGTTCAAGGCCGGGTTCTGAGAGTTCGAGGCCTGGGTCAAGGATGCCGGCCCTGCCTGCTGTTCTGCTTGCTGCTGCGACTGCTGCTGCTGCTGCTGCTGCTGCTCAAGGTTGGTATTCTGTGCCTGAGGCGCTAGTTGTGGGAGATTGTATAGGGCAAGGATAGATGCCTTGTCTGCTCTCGGTGGTGCATGTTGGGCTAGAGGCTGGCTGAACTGGTTGAACTGGTTAAACTGGGCCTGCGGCATCGGCGCGGCCATTGCAGTTTGTGGGAAGAAAGGGTTGTTCATCTGCGGTTGTTGTTGTTGCTGCTGTTGTACTTGCTGCTGCTGCTGATACTGCTGCTGATATTGTTGCTGATACTGCTGCGGCTGCGGCTGCGAAGGCGAGCTGTAGAAGATCTGCTGACTCTGCTCCGGAATCTGTCCCAGCGATGTTGGTGTTGCCATGCGGGTCGGAGATCGCGCGAACGGATTGTTGGCGTAGGCACCGCCTGTAGGAGTTGGCATCAAACCGGTATTGAGGGATGAAAGTTGTTGAGTTTGGAGCTGCTGCTGTTGAGGCTGTGGCGGTTGCGGTTGCGAGTTGTTCAGGAATGGGTTGTAGCCAGTATACATGGGCTGTACAGGTTGCGCGGGCTGCAAGCCAGGCTGCTGGCCCTGTTGAGGATATGCAGGGTTACTATCAAACGGATTGCCAGAATAGTTCTGGGGTATTGATGGCACTGGTGGCTGCATAGACTGCTGGCTCATCACCTGCTGCTGCTGCTGCTGAGGCAGACCGCCAGTGTGATGAGGGAACAGCGGTTGTGGAGCTCCGAGTGACATGTTGTCGAACGCCTGGTTTAGGGCATCGTTCGACTGCGTAGCCGTCAGACCGAACGGGTTATTGCTGTAATAAGGATTTCGATTTGCCATATTGCCCGTCGACTGGCTCGATATGGGCTGGACGGGAGATATGTCGAAAGGATTGTTCGAGGCGGACAGGGGCCTCGCCGTCTCTGCCCGAGCCACTGTTAATCCAGTCATACCAGTAATGCGGCCTCCAGCGGACGCGGGCGGGCGTATAACACTCGGGAACTCGTCTACTGGGCTAGCCAGAGGTGATCGACCTTCTAATCGCACAAGGGTCTCTATTGTCCTCTCCAAGTTGCCGTTGACGCCCTTGAGCACGACCTCGTTCTTGCGCTCGTCTGTGAAACCTAATTCCCGCAGCTTTGCCAGCTTTTTGTGCATGTCGTCATCGCTGTCGTAGCCCAGACTGGCGCCAAAAACCTTAGAAACCTTTGGTCGATGGGCCTGCTCTGGACTGTGAGGAGGGAGCGGGCTTGAGTGTGCTGATCGTGAGGCAGCATCTTTCTTTGATCTCGAAAAGAGCGGGAACGTCGATGAAGCAGAGCGGAAGCTGAATTTACCCGTATTCTTCGGTGGCAAAGGAGGGGGTGTTTCGTCGGATGTTGTGCTCCCGGTGTGATGTCTTCTTGCGGCCGCGAAGCCTTGGTTCATGTACTTGGATCGTATGTACCGCTCGATCGCAGAGTCAGCTTCGTCGGCGTCGACGGGAATCGGCGGTCTCTTGTTATCAGGGTTATACAGCTTGTTTGACGAGACGTTTCCGACCTTTTTCATGTTCTGTTCACGGCATTAATCACCATGGCCGCGAAAAATTGCCCGAAGAGTCGGATTGCGGCCTTACCTCGACCTGCTCGTTTGACCAGCCGTCCATACTGAGCGACTTAACCTTGGATATATGTGTACCGAGTTTGCGATGGATCGACGCGCATCGCATGCACAGGAATATGCCCAACTACCACGAGTTAGTGTTTTGTGACGTGCAAGGAGGGGAGAAGCGCGTCGGTCGCGTGATGGGGGCCGTCGAGCCGTTGCCGAGGGTGGAATCGCACGTACGCTCCATGATGCCCAGCCTGCGTGTCTCGAGGGTTAGCGGTGGCCGTCAACGACACACAAGAGACCAGAGACTGACCTGGATTCCGCGCCTGGCAGTCTGCGCACTGGTTGTTCCCGGGAACATTCTGAACGAGGTCCTGCAGGGTCTTTTCGTTGCGAGCCTGCTGGCGCTTGCTCAGGGCGCCGGCCATGTTCACGGTCGTTGCGGGAGGGGACGCAAGGCCAATTGCAATCGGCGGTGTGGAGGCGGTTTGCTAAGGCGTTGGAGCCTTCTTCGGGATGGCGACACGAAGAGCTCGACCGCGACAGGATGGGATGACAGTACGTAGCGGTTGTACAATTATGGATTATTGTCTAGGTGTGTTGGAAGCCGACTCGGTTCGTTTTAGCGGTACACCGTGCCGTCGGGGGGAGGAGCAGCAACAGGAGGGGCGCAGTCGTATGAACCCGTTCATAGTACGTCAATCCAATCAAATCTTGGGCATCAGGGGCGATTCATACGGAATTAGGATCGGATATTAAGAACAGGGGGCGATCTGGAGGCGGGATGGAACCGACAGGACCACACACCAACGGGGTGAGGGTACAAAAAAGAGGGCAGCAAACGAATGTTGCAGTGATGGAGAAATAAAGTGAAGGAATGTATGTCAAGAAGCCGCCAGGCTGTGAATGCAGGCCGGTTCGTGAATGGGAGATGAGGTGGGTGGAAAGGAGCGGCCGCGCGGTGGGTTGTTCAATTAAGCCCGCCCATCCATCCACTCCCCCGTCACGAAAACCGAGCGAAGGACCGGCGAAACATGGGGGGAAGCGCCAACGGCTGCAATCCTTGGGACGGCGGCCATCGAGCTGCCGAGCTGGGACTATGGACCGCTACGGTGGGCAAGGGAATAGTGGGCCGACGATGCCTAAGCGTGCTGTAGGGCGAGAAACTAGAGCCCAGGACTACAGCACTAGATTGGCTAGGTGCCCAGGCTCTTGGGCATCCTGCTCACGGGCCACTTCCCGCTTACTTGGGAAAAGGGGTTCACGATGCTTCAACCCAATGCCAAAGCTCACGCTACAGTACTTGCTGAAGCCTAATAAGTCTCCCATTGCCAACAGTTTGGGGCAACGTCGACTTCCAGCAGTCACAAAGGACTACTTAGGTACTTGGGCTCTCTGTTGTTGCTCCAGACGGAGCGGGGGCAGCGACGACTGATGTGATCGTGACCACAGCTATTGGCCAAGTGGAAAGGTTTAAAGGCACTTGAAAAGCCAGTCATTCTAGTCAGTCCCACGGTCATAATCTGTTCAGGGTCAAGTCTCGTCAAAAAGCACCTACAGTCATCTATATCTAGGCCCATGACCGTCTGGTCCTGTCCACTTTACGTGGTACACCACAGTAAAACACTACCTCCACTTTTGTCTTGCTGATGCGCAGCCGCCTCCGAAGGATATGGCCGAAGCTACTTTCTCCTTGTTACCACCTGTTTTGCTCTTCAATGCCCAAGAGCTTGCACGCTTTACTGCTTCCTAAGGCGCCCAAGGTGCCATGTGGTCACCGTCTCTGCGGATAAGTCGGGTCAAAATATGTGGACCTCGCGATCCACAGCAAAACAAAATGGGGTTTTAGGTATTTCTGAGTGTTATTTGCATAGTAGATAAAATGTATCTCTGTACTATCTGTTTTTTGCTCTGCAAATATCCGCATTCTTCTTTTTTTTTTTTTTTTTTTAGCTGCCTTGACTTTCAAGAGTTACTACGATGGACATGATGTCACTTGGTACACCTTATCCACTCCTAGCCAGAGTGTGGTATCTCCTTCGCCCAACTCAAGTCTCCTCATCTGACAGCATGGGGCCAACACACAGTAGTAAACGTCTGTATGAAGAGACGATGGAAGGAGACCACGTTGGTGTGGAGGCTCAGTTAGCATCAATGTCAAGATGCGGCCGGAGTATTGTGCCTTTACAACACAGACATCAAGACTTCCCTCTATTTTTTAAAATTCCTGTTACCCTAAAGTATCTTAATTTTATTAAAAACTATAAAAAGTACTAGGTTAAGCCTTAAATAGTGTTTAGTAGTACCTACTAGTACTACTGAGACGTTTTATTATAATTACTGCTAGCAAATTACACCTCTCAGCTAAAAAACTATAACAACTAAATTGGTGTTAGTTACTTCTAGCAGTATATAAGTGCCGTACCATCACAACCGCCCACCCTTACTCTATCTAGCCCTTTTTAAATTTAATTACTAGCTTAGAAAGAAAAGAAGCTAAGGTAAGAGAGGGCTAATTAGGGGAAGGGAGTTTAAGTGGTGAGTATTATTTATATATTAGGGGTTGCTTATACCTCTGTACTATCTGCTTTTTGCTCTGCAAATATCTGCATTTAGTAATTAAGGTAAGAAAGGGCTGAATAGGGTAAAGGTAGGTAATACTAGTAGGCACCACTAAGTACCACTTAAGGCCCAACTTAGTACCTTTATATTTCTTAAAGTGAGTGAGATACTATATAAAGTTTGAAAGTAATTGAAAAATAAAGGGTGCTAAATCTTGGGTGTTATTTTTATAGGGGCTAATATGTACCCCTGTACCCTCCGATTTAAGGCTTGCAAATCTCCGTTTTCAAAAAAAATCATATCTCTGTTCACGCATAGGCTATTCTAATTCCAGCGTTGTGGTCCAGATGTTCTAGTTGCCTAGGTATTGAAATTCTTACTTTTACGTGCTCTGAAGATCATGTTTTCCAACTAAACTTTGATCTGGCAAGCATGATTTGAATGTGAATAGTTTCGTAACTTGGTCTTCAGACTCTAGGGCATTAGTACATCACAGTTATCCAATGTCCAATGTATAAGCTATAGGACAAACAGAACTTGCTGATTATCGGCCGTGCTTTCAAATTCTGAAAACACTGTATTTCGAAAGATACGTGGTGAATCCATGGCACAGAAACATGGGCAACTCTGCTGCAACTCTGAGTCCTCAGGTAGCCCATTTCCATGAGTACAAGCCGTAGCAAAACCAGCTTTTCAGCCAGAGCCAGAGACTCAGCCACGAAAGCGATCTTGAATAGATGCTATTGTTCCAAGAGTCACTCTTGAAGTATTCAGCTACTAGCCTTCTTAACGCTGACAACAAGACACTACAGTCGTGACGCGGAGCCATGAGCAAGCTGTTCCACAACGTACTGTTCAAGGTCCTTTTGAGCTCGACACGTCTCGAAAGACATGGTCATACCGGGCCCCAGCATTTGGTGCTTACGAGATACTTGCCGTGCTGGTGTTGTCGTGTTGGTATAATATTTAAGCATTACGAGCTACAGCAATTATGTAGTGACTCTGGCTCAACAAAGTGTATATCCACATGAAATACACCTGTGCTTAATAAAGCAACCCCGATTTAATTGAGGAACGCTGGCAGTGAGTTAGAAACACACATATTTACTGCATTGCATCGCATCACTTGTGCAGCTAGTGTAATGCGGCCTACTATCGACATTTCCAAGGTTGTAAGCATGATGCTGCCAATGTGACAAACTGGCAGCGAACACTGAATGGTGTCATTCCAATCCCTTTCGGGATAATTTGTAAGCTGCCATGGAGACAAGCACATACGGCACCATTTACTTAGTTGACTTACACCTAGACCACGAATATCAAACCAGTTTGAGGCCCGCTTTGGACATGCAGAATTACCCCGTTAATGACGACTATAAGCAATTATTAATTGCCCAGATCATTTTGTATCTATCAGTATAACCCATTACCACGAGTCCTTGGGCCTAACAAGAAGCTTCTCCGTTATGGCTCCCATACGCGTCGCGATCATTGGTCTCTCAGCCAGCGCAGCAACCTCGTGGGCGGCCGAGGGCCACCTGCCCTACCTCCACCTCCCGCGCGCCAGGGCGCACTACGAGATCGTGGCCCTGCTCAACTCCAGCGTCGCAGCCGCAGAGGCAGCACGGGCGCATTTTGAACTCCCCGCCTCGGTGAGGCTTTACGGGGACCCGGCCGCGCTGGCCGCGGACGGGGAGGTGGACCTCGTCGTCTGCTGCACGCGCGTCAACACGCACGCGGCCCTCGTCAGGCCGTCCCTGGAGGCGGGCAAGGCCGCGTTTATAGAGTGGCCCATTGCGTCTGGGTACAAGAGCACGCTCACCCTGGCCGGCTACCCTGGGTCCGCGAGGAGCATCACGGGCCTCCAGGGCCGCGTGTGCCCGCCCGTCCTCAGGGTCAAGGAGATAATTGGTTCCGGGCGCATCGGCCGCGTGCTGAGCAGCGAGGCGCGCGTCTTCGCCAACATCATGGAGCGTGACGCCCTGCCCGAGGGCCTGGCCTACTTCGCGGAGCGCGGCGTCGGCGGAAGCCCGCTGACTATCACTTACGGGCACGTTATTGACTTTATTCATAATGTGCTGGGTGAGTGGGAAGGCGGAGAGGCTGCTAGCACCATGCAGATCCAGCGGCCGCACCTCCAAATCCGGGATGCTGACGGTGCTGAGGTGAGGACGGTGCAGTCCGATGTGTCGGACTTCCTCGCGGTCCATGGGAGACTTGCGCCCGGGAAAAAGAACATTGCGGGTGGAGCGCCGCTCGCCGTCACGTTCAGGCTCGGCCCGCCTTTCAAGGAACAGCCAGCCTTCGTGTGGAGCATCAACGGCGAGAAGGGGGAGATACTGCTGACGAGTCCCTCTGGGCCGTATATTTTCTCAGGTGACTCGTACGGCGAGCCTGTCCAGATCCAGAATCCACGACCACGAGACTGATAAAGTGGTGGATGTGGAGGTGGGGTGGAAAGACTGGCAGGAGGGACTGCCTCTGCGGGCGAGAAGCACGGGCGAACTTTATGAGCGGTTTGCGAGATGGTGGGACAACGGCGCTTCCGCAGAGCCTGGTGAGCTGCCAGAAACAGAAGACTTCCCGACCCTTGCTCAGTCTTTGGAGAATTGGAGTTCGACACCCTTTTGAAGATACTGGACTAAAATGACGAATGGGTTGGGGTCCAAAGTTGTCGTGGGTAACATGAGCTCTTATTGAGGGTCTGCAAGGTCAAATTTAGCAGCGACAACAAACAGAGATCTACTTTTCATTTGATAGACACATATGTTTAATCGTTCCGCGGAAGGCGGCAATGTTACACCGACTTGTTGGTTAGTATGAATTATTGTCACCAGTGCGCAACAACGTGCATCTTAGCCGCTTGTTGTGCAGCAGAATTTCTCGGTAAGGACTGTTGGTATATTTTCTTCTGGGTTATGATAATGTCATCAAGATAGGGCACTCATTGAGCGTGTCCTACTCGAGAGTATGAAAGGAAAAACTCAAAATAGCCGCGAAACACAGCTTCACATATGGTCAGCGAAGCCCATTGTGCAAGACCGCACCAATGGTCCGCGTAGGAAGAAAGTAACGAGGTGATCGTGTCCGGACATGCCTCTGATAACGATCAAGATAAGCAGGGCCAAGACACGACCAAAGCATCCGCACCCGGGAAGCCTTTACACCATTCGCGGGAGCTTAGTACAGCTTGTGCTCCAAGGTCATGTCCGACTCGGGCTCGAGGCCGACGCAGGCGCGGAAGATGTTGGTCAGGGCAGCGCGCTGCTTGGCCAGGGAGTTGATGACGGGGGCGCCGGGCGGCGTGAGCGGCGCCTTGAGCATGTAGCTGAGCACGCTGAGGACGCTGTGGAAGCTCTTGTAGCCGTCGTCGCCCTCGCACTTCCACTGGATGCGCGTCATCATCTCCGTGACGAGCACGAGGTCGATGATGAGGGGCGAGGCGAGCAGGGAGTCCTCGCAGACGTTGAAGATGCTGCAGAGACCGTCAGTAAACTCGTCTCACTGGAACAGTGCAGACGGGAAATTGATCGTGGCCAGAAAGAGACTTACGAAATCGTCTGGTGGCCGCCCATAAAGATCTCAGCATAGTACTCGTCCAGGGCACGCTTGTTGTCCCCGACGGCGGGCATGTACTTGATCACCACGGTGTGGTCAGGGTGCTCACCCTTCTTGTACAGCACCGTGTTCGCCTCGACCATGTCGTCGACGACGTTCGACTTGGAGATCTCCTTGCTGCGGAACTGCTTCTGCGAGCTGAGGTTCTTGCCGTCGTTGTTTCCGAGGTGGTTGTAGCTCGCAATGGAGGTCAGCTTGATGCCCGCGTTGATCAGGAAGTCGACCAGGGCGGACTTCATCTTGGTCTGGCCCGACTTGAAGTCATCACCTCCGATGAAGGCGCCGTGGCGCTCGGCGAGGGCGACAGCGCCAGGGACGAAGGTGTTTTGCGGGCTGCCGTTGATGAAAGGGGCGCCCTCGAGGATACACGCCACAGCAAAGACGGTGGACGGTGAGACCTCCTCATGCCCCTGCTCGATTGACTTCAGCAGGTTGTCGGCAGTGTCATTCACGCCCGGCACAACGTCAGCATAGCGTTCCGTGTTGGCCGTCCACTGCACAACAACCTTGTCGAGACCATGTTGAGCCTTGAAGTCACGGATGTCCTTGCGGATCTGCTCAACATGCGCCGTGGAAGCCTTCGTGCCCGGAATGACGTTGTCAGCCCTGTCCTCCTGGTTCGCAGCGATGAAGTCAGGGTAGTAGATGCTCGGCAAGGGGCGCATCTCAGCCATCTCCTTCTTCACCATCGCCTTGAGCGTGGGTTCCAGAACAGCGGCGCGGTCCATGGCTCGAGCAAGGTCCATTCCGCTGATGTCCCAACCACCAATGACCAGGTCATTCGGATGCACCATGGGAAGCACATCATGGAACGGAATGTTTACATCCGCGTTTGTCTTAGCATCAGTCCCCAGCTTCATAGTCGAGCCCATGACGACGGATCCATAGTAGTTTGCAGCACGTGGGCCTTCACGAGTGTCCCACACGAGGCCGCAGCGGTTGGCGATGATGCCCGCAGTGACAGTGGTGCCATTATTTCCACCCCAGCCGACGAGCATCATACCGACCTTGGGGACCTTGCGATCAACATTGAAGTCGTACATAGTCTCATGCGGGGTGGCCGTGTAACTACCATCATCGGCGGTTGCCACGCTCGTGGTGCGATAAGTGTACTTGGACAAGATCTCACTGTCCGTGTACTTGACATTGGAGGAGTTCACCATGAAAAGAGGTTTCTTGTCGGTGCCATGGCGAACTCCATTGCCGGTTGTCTGTCCGTTCCCGTACGCGAAGCCCGCAGCGGCTTCCTCGGCGTGCGGTGCCATAATGACTCGTGGTCAGGGCTTGATTGAATTGCGCGTTGATTTACGACGCCCCTTAGTGAGTGAAGGGCGAGTCCGCTGTACTCCCTCCTCGAGAGGCACAACGGGCTCCTGCGTACGGGTGATGGACGCTGTGGTTGTCAGTAAGATCTTCCGCAGCTAGATACATTCTGAGAGTGGACTCACGAGTTTAGAAGATTGGAAAACGTCTTGACGGTTTCTCGTGACCGCAGCCCGAAAGCGCGATCGATATCTAGACGATGTTGTGAGACTGCGAATGCGTAGCTAGCTTTACTACCTGAGATTGGTTCCAAGTACTGAAGAAACTACTTTCAAGACTGGATCACAAAGTATGGAGAGACGTCCGGGACAAAGCGTATTTATCACTCTGAATGTTGCATGTGAAGCTTCAGGCGGTGAGGAGGCAAAGCGTTCCGAAGATCCCGCTATCAAACGCTAACCAAGACCGCCAGCGAAGCACGCGACATTTGTCCAGCCAATTTCCCGAAGCAGCCAGCGAGTCCTGCATCATTGGGTAGAACAGCCCGTTGTTCTTGCATCTGCATAACATTGCAAATGCAAGCAAGCGAGAATGTGAGTTCACTGCCCGTGTAAGGAGAGCACAATCACGGATAAGCAGGAAGATAAATGCTTGGCCTACAGCAAGGTTTATGCCGTGTACTGCCGTCTTCCGACGTTGAACGCGACACAATGGCTCGTCAAGTTTTCGTGCCTTGTAAATTTCACTCCGCAATTGAGCCTAGTGACGCCCATTCTTTCCACCTTGGAGACATTGTCTTCGCATGCTTTGCAAGGCATATGTGGCTCTGAGTCTCTAGCACAAGGGCGGGGGGAAGCCAAAGGAGTGCGGACGCCCACTGCTTCGGAAAAAGGTATCCTGCTGTATGTGGGATCCGACGTCCTCGAAGCTATTGACAATCGCTAGCGAACCAATTGATGCGTTACGGATCCTGAGACTGACTGGCGAGCTCGGGTCTCTTTCATCGAGGCAAGGATCAATCTCTCAATCTTTTCGCCTGTGCCTCATTTGCTCAGAAATTCCACTCGACAGCCATCCCTACTAGCATGGCTCCTTCGGTATTGCCAAGCATTGATGCCGGGCTTTCTCGGGTCTCTTGATAGCAGAGCGAGTCTGAAGGCGGCGTGTCCAATGCATCTAGACACCCGCAGGCCTCGTCTGCAGGAATGACAGTGATGTGTCACAAACGCTTGTACAATGGTACAATGTGCCCCTCCCCCGCGTAGGTGCCATGAGATGAAGTCGTAGACGGAGCTGCCACTCAAAGCGAGCGCTGAAATCACCCCTGCCCGGCGAACTATGAGCAGCATCGCTCGAGACCAGTTGCGGCGTTGATGGAGCCGCATGAGCCAGGGCAGGGTCCTTCGCCTGTTGAAAGAACACCAAGAGAACAGTGTTCATAATGACAGCATACATTCCCTTTCCATTTGCAGATTGCATGGATGATATGCCACAGTTCAATGCAGCCTGGGCAGGCCATCACGCATTTGGCTGTCCTGGACAGTCGAACACCCGGAAGATCCGAAGGCCTGGCTGAACCCAACCTGAAGCAACGGGTAGAATAAAATGCCCGGAAGAATTGGGGCGACGGCGGTCGATGCGACGCGGCTAGCTGCTGGATCGCCGGTGTTCATTTACCCACTACAGATCCATGGATGCCGCTCCAACCGCGTTTCAAAATGGCGCCGCAACTCAATCCCCGGTGAAGATGAGACCGAAGCCATCGGAGCGACCTCGATACGGCCGCTTTGAAGCCGTCCTTGACGGTGGCCGTGGGGGAATTGTTGACTTCCATCGCTGCCGACGCTCTTGACTGCTTCAGTCTCTCATTGGCTCGAGGTCAGGGTAGACTTCTTTCCAAGGGCGAGGCGGCGGCCTTGACCATGCCATCTTTCCGTGCCCTGCACTAGCAAGGCGCCGGTCGTCTTCTAGGAGCCGATTGGATGATAGCTGCGTGGTTCAACCGAGGAGCTGACGGTGGCACCGAGAGAGCCGATGCCCGCACGTGTCTGTCTAATTTGACTTTCTCGAGCCCACGAGATCGAGCGGTCGAGGTCTGTGTGCGGCCCTGGAGGTCGACTGACAGGCTTAGCGTCCAGATCCCCAGCTTTGTTCCCCCAGACGAAGGAATCACACATCGGGTGCAGACGCCACCGGCTGGCTCGACAATGCAAATGAGATGCTGGGGATCGTCGATCACTTGACGAATGGGGTTTTCTTGGGGCTGCTTAGGGTGGTGACCTGATAAGGAATTTGATGGTTGAGTGATGGACAAGAAGATTGATTGACGGGCAGGCTCTGGATCGGCGCCGGGGTCGACATTGGGGGCCTTCCCAAAGTGGCACTCAGAGAGATTGCACCGTCTGCGGGATGGAGGAAAGGGGATTAGGGGTCCTCTTGTGCGCCACACTGGCCGTGTTGATTCTTGGTTCATGACCAGGTCGGAATTTAGGCAGTCGGAGCAACGGCGGTGGACAGCATTGTGGTTCGCTCGGTATTGGAACGGGTGATTGGAGTTGTGCACGTCGGCGTGCCTGCTCCATCCCAACCACATGACAACCGAAGGCGTTTCGAGAAGTGCTGTGGAAATGATGAATGGACGGGGCGACGAAATTAAAGCCCCAAGCCCGCTGGGCCGCTGCAACCACACCGTCCAGGGCTGTTCCGTTGTCAAGATCGACTGCTACCTGAGTGCCGATGAATATGTCTTCCTAGGCCATCTGACTCGGCGGGTGCCCCTGGTGAATGCCTCTGCCCGGCTTTAGAGTGGGTTTGCGATGGTGAGGACTGAATGTGATGATGCAGCATGATGCAGCCAGCCCACTCGAGGTTTACGTTTACACGTGTACATAATTATTATCGAGTAGAGTTTTTCATTCATTGGCGGAGACCGGAACTCAGTGAGGCAGGTAGCCCGAGCAGAAACCGTATCTGGAGTTCGCGAGCTTGAGCTTGAGGGTTCCATCGGCTGCGTATGCTGCAAGGTACCCGCTGGACAGGACTGGAGGGCTCAATCGTTCGGCCCGCGAATTGCCATGGTGTGCCCTGGTTCATGCGGCGACACACCCGGCGGCAGCGGTGGAGTCAATTCTTCCAAGGTGCAGGCAGGGCCGCCCGCCGCCCGAAAAAAGAAACCTGTTACGCGTCTGTATATTTGACACGGCTGCGAAGCTATAATTGTCGACTCGGTCCAAGGCGGCTGGGCGGCTCAATGCTACGGGCATAAACAACAACACGTCGTCTGAATGCGCTGTCGCATAGCCTGTTTGGCATTGGGTGTTTAGGTACGGGACGGTGGAAAAAAAACATCGCTGGATAGGTACTGTCAAGGTCCCAACAAGGACCCAGGAGGGAGAAGAGCCAGGGTGTGGTGAAGTGAGGAAAGTGTCGAGCAGAGTGAGGTGAGGTGAGGTGAGGTGAGATGAGATGTGATTAGAGATCGGCACGCTGGGTGCTGTTATCTTGGCTGTCGTCGACAATCAATGCCTATCGTCCTCTGCCATCAGCCAGCATCGATTAAAGAGCGCGGCATCCTCGCCAGCTGCCAAGTTGCGCGATTACTGCACTCTATGGCTGCTGCGGGTTTCTGTGGTTCCTACCGTAGTGCCGCCGTTTCTCGCTCGGATCGACGAGGTGAATTTCCGCAATCGAAACGCGCCCAGATACCAGCGCTGCTCATGCTCAGGTGAGCCTGCCATTTTTCGCCCATCACCCTGGAAAGCCAGGGCTGCTGGGGCTGCCAGGCTCGCCAGGCTCGCCGATCCTTTTGCACAATTCAGGGACCACTTTATCACCACCTCTAGTATCCATATCCTGCAGGTACTGGCAGTCCGCCCCACTCGCGCTTGCACATTTGCACCACATCTGGAGTCCTGGACCCGCTCTGCCCGCCAGCCGCTCTTTCCTCCTTCCCCCAGACGGACTAGCGGCCATCTGGGGCGTGCCTCCCTCCTCGAATTCGAACCCAATCCCATCCAGTCCCGCCAGTCCTGCTACTTCGAGACCAGTCCCGTTCCGTTCGATGCAATTCAACTGTCTTCGTGTCCAGAAAGAGCAGACTGCAGAGTGCAGACTGCATACAGCAGGGCCTCGATACCCCCTCTTCCTCGTCTTCGCCTTCTCGCGTCTTGTTCTCGCCCAGACATCTAAGCTACCTAGGTAGACTGGCTGGCTGGATACCAGTACCGTCCCCCCCCCCCCGGCGCTGCATACCATCGTCGGCCACCTTGCCAGTTGGGGAGAGACGCTCTGATGTCTGCTGTGCTCTTGGACACACACCCACACCTGCCACACATACAGTAGCTTCATCATCGCCTAGTCCGTCACCTCACTTGTCAGACTGACATCTGCGACCAGTCTGAGGGACACTAGCTATCTTCTAGCGCCCTCTAGGCCACATGTCACATTTGGTGCACACCTAGGTACGGGCACAGAGACCAAGCCTGAAAGAGCAGGGCCAGGACCGGGGCCAGGGCTGGCATCATCAACAGGAAGAGAAAGCATCGCGCCAGAGAACGAGAGCACACAGACTCAAACGGTCGCCCGGCAGGGGTCCAGGGTCCAGGATCCAGGTCCAACGATCTCCGAATTGCTGCTACCTTGGTCAGGGGTAGCGTCGGCCACCACCAATCCGAGAGCTGCTTCACGCCCACCTCGGCCGCTTTTGCTCACAAGGGCAGCCCGTCTCGACGACCGTCCACACTCCACCCTGCACCTGCCTGGCACCAGGAACCTCCATCCACAACTCGAGACACTCTCTGCAACACCGCAGGCACAAACAAATTCAGACTCTTCCCACCTTTCGCTTTGTCCGTTGCAGCCAATTGGTCTTCTGTCGTCATCTGGTCTTCTGTTTCTTTGTTTTCGAAACGTGCTCTGCCCTTGGACTCGACCGCCAACCCGGAATCAATACTCTTTGTGCAGCCACACCTTCGCACCCTGCGCCGTCCCATCCCGGCTGCAAATCCACTGGCCGGTTTCACCACTCGTGACCACCGTCCCATTGTATGGGCTTTTGCCCATTGTACACCACGTTTCGCATTGCACTGCGGCCTTCCAAGGCATCAGTCGCCGCAGATCTGGGATCGAACCGACGGAGATCCCAAACTTTCCCCCTCACATCGCCAAACTCTGGCACTCACGTCACTCTCCGCCAGAACCGTACTACAGCAACTACTCACTTTCCCGCCAGGACAACAACAGACGCGCTCAAGGCACGCCTACCAGATCTCACCCACAACAAAAGAAACATTGCGCTTTATTCGCATCATTACCGTAACGACAGTGCCGAGCTAGGCATTACGCATTGCCTCGCAGCGCTGTCGTCCAACACGCCCAGCCCGAGATGGCGGGGGCACCGAGAGAGTCGAGCTTCATGCCGACAATAAAATGTTCATCATGTGGGCTGCAAGTCGAATTATCCATGATGGGTGATCATGTCTGCGGAGGTGGTGCAGGTGGTGGTGGTGCAGCCAGCAGTCCTGCCAACACGTCCATCGATGCGTTCACCCCGTTGTACAAAGGCATACACGACAAAATCAGTGTACCACCAGTAGATACTGCCATGGCCAGTCCGTACAGCGCTTCACTTAATTCTTCCTTTCTCCAGACTACTGACACTCAACATACAGATCGCAGTTATTCGCGGCAGCCATTGACACCACTCAGCTTTTCCAGTGGCTCAAGAAGTGTTTCACCAAGAACACCAGGTGCCCGTCCAAGCATCGGCAGAGCCGACGACTACTTTGCACCGAATATCGCCAACGAAGACCAGAACTCTTCTCAGGCGAGAAGGTCTGGAGGCTACGGTGGCTTCGGTGACACTGAATTGTATCCTGGGTACACACCAGCAAGCCCGCAGAAAAAGGCACCAAGTCTGCTGACGCGCATGGACGACATCGCGCCGGGCCCATTCGGCAGTGGACAATCAACATCGCCTCCCAGAGGCAGATTCGGAGGGTCCCCACCGCGTCGGTCGAATGATGAGGTCGAGCGGCCCGGCACTTCGGCATCATCTGGCAGCAATGGAGCGGGGAGTATGGGTCCCCCAAGAGTCCCAAGGAAGAATGGTTATGGTGGTTTCGGGCCGCCACCAAGAGAAAACCAGGACACGGATTCCTTTGGCGGCCCTAACCGTTCCAAGACGTTCCCCAGACCGAGCGAGGAACTCGAGCCTCCACTGCGCACACCCTCGGCGCCGGGTCCCAGGCCGGACCGCTACGACAAGTACCGCAACCCATCGCAGGATTTGAATGGACGCATGGGTCCGGTCACAACCCGTGCACCTCCTCCGAGGACAAGCCTCGTCCGCGCGCCTGCCTCTGCTCCGAGCATCAACCTCGCTGAAGAGTTCGGAGATATGAACCCGTATCACTCACCTTCAGTGTCCGTGTCATCCTCGCTGTCACAGGGTTCCAGCCAGCCCAGCTATCCAAGCTCGAGCACGAGTCCTGCTCGCTCTACGGCATCAGGGCGAAAGCCATCCAACACATCTGGCTTCGATAACCTGATGAACGACATACAGGCGTCCATGGATGAGCTGAGCCCGAGGGACTTGGATAGCCGGAGGCAGGCGCCGATGCGTGAAGAGCGTTTTGACCCTGCGATACAAGGAGGACGGGCCCCTTCGATGCCTTCTTCAGGATGGGACAAAGGGGCGCGGATGGACCCAGCAATCCAGGGGGGTCTCCGATCCGGATCCTCGCCTCTTCCACTCACTCAGGCTCGAGTGCCTCCACCACGACGCGACCCGGCTGCTCGCGGGTCGCGTGGAAATTGCAGGGCATGCGGTGATGCCATTGTGGGCAAGTCCATCTCCAGTGCTGACGGACGATTGTCTGGCCGCTACCACAAGGCTTGTTTTGTGTGCACAGACTGCAGCGAACGTTTCCAGACAGCGGAATTCTACGTGCACGACGATCGGCCATACTGCAAGCACCACTATCACAAGGCCAACGGCAGTGTTTGTGGATCATGCCGGGACGGCATCGAAGGACAGTATCTCGAAGACGAAAGCGCGAAGAAGTACCACGTCCAGTGTTTCCGCTGCGGAGACTGTAATGTCGTGCTCAGAGATGGCTACTTTGACGTCGACGGCAGGGCGTATTGTGAGAAGGATGCATTCAGGCGACTGCAGCCTCAGTCATACAGGCGAAGCCCGTCGATGAGCTCCCAGCGAAGCTATGGCAGCTCAAATCTTGCGCCCCCGGGCAGACCGGGAATGCGCGGACCTCCGCCCGGCGGACCCCCTTATCGACCCGGCATGCCGATGGGCAACGGCAGACTAGGACCACCCATGGGAGGTGGTCCGGGCAGAGGGCTTGCTCCGTCAGCTCCGATGCCCAGAATGGAGAAGAGGAGGACAAGGCTAGGGATGATGTGAGCGACCAAGAGCTTACAGGTTGCTGGCCATTTCATGGATTCCCGCGCCGCCGTGGACTCGACATATGCACAATGCTTCGTTTGACACGGAGCCCCTTCTATCCAGCATCCGGGCAATATTGTTCTTTTTTTTGGACTTTTGGATCTCGATTTCGACTTGATATTTCAGCAGCAGCTAGTGCAGCAGCCGCCCTATACCCGACCATTGCGATTGCATTCTTCCTTCATATACCCATTCGCTTGCGACTTCATTGCGACAAGCGCTTGCTCGTCTCTGCGACCTGCATTCGATTCGCGATCTTTGTTCATTAATGGCATCAACAACTATATCAATCTTTCAACCGCGTGAGGGGCTCGTCAGCGCGCCTCAGCATCTTTACGGCGTTCAGGCATTGGACTTTCATTTAGGAAACGACTCATGTGTAGGATGGCTTCACATGGATACGAGGCTCACATTGCGGCCAGCCCTTTTCATTTTTGTTATTGGGGCATGGTCTAATACTGTCGAGCCACATACTGGAAGCTTGGAAGAGTGTCTCTCCCACACGGGCCGAGGAACCGAGCTGGACAGGGTGGGAGAGGACGAATGGATCGGCGGGATGGCCCATCCACGCAATTGGTATGATGAGAGGCTACACAGGAGAGATGACGACCTGAGTCTGGTCGAGGTCACTTGACCATTTTCGTATATACACACATATATATATATACATCCATCTAGCCCAAGCTTTTAAGCTGGGTAGATGAAGGTTCTGCAGTCTCTATACAGTGGCTGTCGAAGAATTGAATAACAGAAAATAATTCTACGAGTCTTCCGTTCCTATCCGATATAACTCGTCGCAAGTGCACCTAGGAGGCCGGGCATCAAGTTCTACTGATCCAAGGCGGATTCGGGTAAGCAATGCGAGTGGCCCCCGCCCGTGCTGTACGCACAATCAGCTGGCTGGCCGGCGACACGCAACGGCTGCGTAACCGATGATACCACACCCGGTGCTGGCAGTGCGAGCCCCGTGCCATTCGGTCTTATCCGGGCGCCCCTCATACTGTTATTAGAGATGTCGTCATCACAGAATGCTATCATATTTGGTGACAAGCCAGAGCTGCAGTGAAAACCCAACACGGTACCGCACTTAGATGAAATGATCCCGGAGCGGGACCGGTCGGTGGTCAGGTAAACCCCACCGAGTACTACTCTCAAGCCTCCTCCTAACTCGTCCGCAAAATGACCAAGGGGAACTCGAGAACCAAGGAAAATAGAAGATGACAGACTGTTATGTTCGGCAGTTTGTTTGTCCGCCATGGAGAGAATTGGCGCTGAGGGTGTTAGGTGATTACCCACTGTAAGGTAGCTCTGCTGCCGTGTGACCACACCACCCTGGGAAACGGGAGAGCCTGCGTGTGCATGCAGATAGGCCAGAGAGGCAGAGGTGTTCATTTGGGCGTGCGGTGATCTGTGCCGATCACAGCGATCGGTCTCTTTCTTGGCCCCACGGGGACGGCGGCTTTGTGGATGGGGAAGAGTCGACTTGACAGCAAGCAGCGGCTAATCCGACGAAGCTTTATCGACTCTCTCGCTGAGGCGGTCGCATGCTTGGAATTGAGTTCGGCCTGTTCCTGCTTCATTTCATTTTTCGTTGCGATGGTACGCAGTTCCAGTTCGTCCCACTCTATCCCGTACTCTGATACTCTGTTGCCTTTGTAAGGCTGGGGGCATTGAGGTGATTTAGCAAAACCTGGAAAAGGCCCGTCCGGCTGTGGCTGGCCCGGAGCTTCACACAACCCAGCTCCCGGAAAACCTGTTCGGTCGGGCTGGCGTTTCAGGTTCGCCCAGGGTCGAGGGGGCCGACTCGGGACTTGGCTGGCTGTGAAGGCATGTGGAGGGGCGAGGGAGGGTGCAAACCCGGGCCACATCTTGTTAGAATTGGGAACGCCCAATGTGGCAAGCCTCTTATCGCGGCCGAGTGAGATTTGAGATGGGGCGACCCGGCCGAGGCACACACTGCGGTGGGTGGACGGCAGGTTCCAGACTCGCTTCACGACGGTGCTGGTCTGCTGTCATCTGCTGTCATCTGCTCCCATCTGCTGTCATCAACGTGGTCTGAGACCACCTAGCAGGTACTCAGTAATAGACTAGGCAAAGATAGAGATGGTAAGACAGTGTTCGGCTTAAGCCGTGCATGGTGATAGCCTCTGGCAGGTCTGGATGCATTGTGCACCTCTTGTCTACGTACTGCTTAGATTTGGATGTCTGAGAGCCAGACCATTGACTTGCCGGGTACGGTGTGCTCCCAGAAGAAGGAGGAGTGAGCGACCACCCGACCGAGTCTAGCAGCCTGGCAAGCGTGACCCCAGATCCCGTCAAGCTTTTTTCTTCTTCTTATTTATATGATGGTACCATCGTATTCCTCATCTCTAATCTCAATCTCGCAGGATCCAAGGGATCTCAGGATGAGCCTTGCGCAGAGTCATTCTTGTGATTGCCGGGAGCAACCAGGGAAGCGGGCTGTGAGATAATGACGCGGCACGAGGCAAATTGGCCTCAATTACAACGCTGTTTTTGGTGTACGGCTGTACGTCCTGCAGCTCCGCCCACCAGTACGGTCATGTGTGCGTGTGTGCGTGTGTGCGTGTGTGCGTGTGTGCGTGTGTGCGCGCGCCAGCTACCAGCCGTTGATAATTGCCAAGGACTCGGGCGAGCACGTGTGGCAGAGTGAACTATGACCATCTGTGGTGATCTATTGTCGACGGCGTCATTTTCGCGGGCACTCCAAACCTTGCGGCCCCGTAGCTCCCGACACACGGATGCACTGATATTCTCATTAGACCGTTGGGAAGTTAGTCTTTGAGTCTACTAAAGTAGGGGACGTTCAGCCCCAGCTCGATCGGGCAAGGCACGAGCAAGAATTAGACTACAGAAACATGCTTTCGTAGGCACGGCAGGATGCGGTGGAGCGCAATCTAGGGGTCTAAACAGAGCAGGCGCCAAGGCCTGCCTTCTGGCGGCGCCCAGGCACACCCAGGGCCCATGCTTCTCCTTCTCGAATCGTTTGACTCGTTCCTGGAGCTAGAAGAGCCCCGAAGCGGGAGGTGGCGTCCCTGATTAGTCTAGCAGGACCGCATCGCTGCAAGCTGCAGGCCGCATGGCTGCATGGCTGCACGAGAGAGACAAGAAAGATTGCCAAGTGGCCAATGGTAGGAGATGGGCCCCTCGGGGCGCCCCTGAAATCCACCAGTACTGGCCCGAGATTGGCCTGCGATCGGATTAGACTCTGTTTGATGTTTGTGACTTGGGGCTATACTCCATACATTGCCATCCCACAAACCATGCCACGCACACCACCGCACCTGCACACCATGCTCTCCTACACAAGCTCACACATGCTATGGAAGTAGCTTCCTTTCTCAAACTCTCGAGATGTACATACAGTAGGAGTAGATTATCCGGGGCCCCTTCCTCTCCTCCCCTCTCCCCTCCTGTCTATCAGCCAGTCTCCTGCATATGGTCGCTCCTTCCTCTCGAGCGTTGTTTCCTGTTTCTATTCATCCTACCTCTGGCTTCTCCTTGCCTCTTCCAGCTTGCTTCCCGCTCCCGCTCCTGCCCTTGCTCTGCTCATCACAAGCGCCCGAAACGACAGGACTGTACATCACCCGTTTGGGCCGCCACCTCCGCTGCCGCCTGCACCGCCTGCGCTACGTAGCTCTTTCCCTGTCCAGTCCGCTCATCAAACAAACTCAGCGAAGATCGCCCTCTTCCCGATTCATTGATTCCAAGCTTTTTTCGAGTGCTCGACCACTCCACAGCCGGGTTTTGTGGACTCGGTTTCGTGTCAATCTCTCTCTCTGCAACACTTGGGCCCTCCCCTGCCAACACTTGACGTCTGGCGGCCGCCGTCATAACTGCCTTTGTTCTCCCCTTTTGTAGCATCTGTCTTGTCTTGGATCGTATCGTGTCCAACAGTGCACACACGTCCACGAAATCAAACCATTCATCACAACGCTGGTCGAACTACAACACTCATTTGTCCCACCGCTCCATTCAACCGGGCATCAGCATCTATTAGACGGCCCTTTGTCCCCGCCATCGCCAACTACTTACCGTACTGTGTGGGCCCGCAGGAAGAGCCACAACGGCCAGATTACGACAGCCATTCCACACTCCACTCACTGCCAGTCCCTTGCCTTCTCCAGCGTCACTGTGCGCTCCAGCCCGCACGCCCTCCCCTCGCTGTAAGGCATGCTCCATGAGCGTTTCCCCCGCTGAATCACGACCCGAGAGTCGGTAGTCCAGCTCCAGACGACCATGCTCGACGAGAAGAAACCTGTGATCCTCTTCGAACCCCCTGACGCAAAAGCCCGATTACGCGCCAGCTCAGTCACCATGCTGAGGCAGTCACGGCGCCTCCTCTGGAGGTCCAGAGGCCTGGTGTACACGGCACTTGCCAGCGTCTTTGTCTGCTCGCTGCTGCTCAGCACTTCTTCCGGCGGATATGGCGTTGTTCCCTGGACCGTCGACATGAGCGGCACGGCGATGGGTTACGGAAGCGGGCGCAAGTCCTCGAAGGGAAAGCTAACGTCAGAGGATTATGACGATAAGGCAAACCAATGGTTGTTCTCCCAGGAGTACAACGACACCGGGTCGTATGTCTCATAGTTCCCGTCCCACGTTGTCGATGTGCATTCCAGAGGCTAACAATTTCGCACAGACAACCCGAAGCTGGCGTGATCTACGGAAACACCCTTTCCACACTCACCGACAAGGACAAAGTCCGACCCGATACGGAAGCAAACCTGACCTTGTCGGACGTTTCGACGTCCTTCACCGAAGAATCCCCCTACTACTTTAACCCTTACCCGAAATACGACAGCGATGAATGGAAGAAGGAGCACCGAAGCGATTTCGTACCTTGCGACGGACCTCTTGGCGAGATCAAGGACATACAGGTGTTCAAGGGACACCCCCAAAATTGGCCTGCCCCAAGCTTCGGAAGCTTCGACCTGTTCGATATCGACCCCAATCTATGTTACGAGAGGGACACGAGGCTCGGCCAGTATGGAATGCAGTTGCAGTTCGACAGACCAGCACACATGCTGGATTGGACCAAGGTGCACTGGGGAAAGCTGCAGCAGGAGTGCGCCGAGAAGAACAAGGCGCGGTTTGACAGCTCAGTTCACCCCGAGGAGTCTGTCACAGCAGGCGACAAGGAATCCAAGAAGGGAAGCCCGTCGATAGGTGAGACATCTGAAGAACTCAAGAAGCAGAGACAGGCGCAGCGACAGAAGCGACGAGGATTCATCAAAACAACAGAATCAGCCAGCCAAGCCAACTCATCATCCGCCGTCGTTCGACCGGAGAACCCTCCCGAGTCCAGAACGGCTGTTTTGCTGCGCTCCTACACGGGCAAACGCTACACCGACAACGAGAAGCATATGATGCGATCGCTCATTAGCGAGCTATCACTACGGACCGGCGGGGAGTATCAGGTCTATCTCCTTGTGCAGGTCAAGGACTCACTCGAGGATCTTGCTCTATGGGACAAGGAGACATACAAGTACATTATGCAGACCCAGGTCCCCAAGGAGTTTCACGACATTGCCATGCTGTGGGGCAGCTACGAAGTACAGGAGATGTACCCCTTACTCGATCCTCTGGACGCCGCCACAGTCCACAATGCACAATGGCTGTCGGTGCAGAAGTTTTCGCAGGAGCATCCTGAATTCGATTATGTCTGGAACTGGGAGATGGACTCCCGGTTGATCGGCCATCACTACGATGTGCTCACCAAAATAACACAATTCGCCAGGAAGCAGCCAAGAAAGGGGCTTTGGGAGCGAAATGAGCGCTTCTACGTTCCCGAGTACCACGGCGACTACGACACCAAGTATCGTAAGTGGGTGGAGAAGGCTTCTGGAAAGGACACTGTTTGGGGCGCTCCTGAATTATCATTCATCAATCCCGTGGGACCCAAGCCGCCTGTGGCTTCGCCAGCGCAAGACAGGTACGAGTGGGGAGTCGGCGAGGACGCCGACCTCATAACACTTTCGCCAATGTTCAATGTCGATGAGAGCAACTGGATTCTCCGGGACCAGGTCTGGCAATACAACGACACCACACACAACTCGACCGAGCTGCCCCGACGGGCCACCATCGTGACACAGTCAAGGCTCTCAAAGCGCCTGATCGATGCCATGTCGGCGGAGAACCTGAAAGGAAACCATGTTGGCTCCGAGATGGCCGCCAACACGGTAGCACTCCTTCATGGCCTCAAGGCCGTTTACGCGCCCATGCCAGTCTTCATGGACCGACCGTGGAGCACGGAGCAGTTGCAAAAGTGGTTCAACCCTGGACCAGGAGGCACCAGTGGAGGGCCGGGGAGCGCCATGGGTTGGGGCCGTGAGCACCGCTTCCAGGGCACCACGTGGTACTACCGGGCTCAGCCGCCTCAGCGGCTATACAACAACTGGATGGGATATGAAGACACGGGAATTGGTGGCAGGGCATGGGAGAACCGCAATGGCCGCCCATGTCTGCCGGCCATGTTCCTGCATCCCATCAAGGATGTCATGCCAACGTGGTCAGGCTACGCCAGTCAATCGGAGTTGCCGTACAACTGGTGGGAGGTCTTCAAGGACAAGGAAGAAAAGGAGGGCAAGAATTGAGCTGTCTTAATTTTTCATCCACGCAATGAAGGAAAAACGTCAGTCTCGGCCCACGAAAGAAGTGGCAGCAACAAGGCAGTCCAGTCCGCCTCTGAGAGGTTGGGCTTTTATACCCGGCATAAGATTGCCAAGTACATACACATCTGGGCATCAAGCATGCATACGCTCATGAGCATTGGGACTCGCTGGCGTCGACATTTGCTTTGGACTCTTTGCTATGTAACATACACGTCACGGCTTTTTGACGGGGAGAACTCGAGAATTTTGGTCGGTTCCCTTTTAGCGAGGCGTTATTGGTCACGGAAATTAGAACACACATATTGAGCACTTGTCCGGCTGCCCACTTCGTGATTGTGACCTCTGGTGTGGCGTGGATCTAGTATGGCGTGGATCTGGTAGTCCAAGCACGGCATTATCTGAGAGCATCGTTGTCTGCCTTCGCAGATTGAATTCTTTACTCTTGCGGATATGTGAGCACTGTTGCAAAACAGTAATTACTCGTTGGCCAACCTCTTCTACCAAAATACTCATTGCCTATGAATCTAGCTGAAAGAGTGTGCAATCCCTTCCTCAACCTTGTGCTCGCCAACTGCTCAGGACGGAGCGGCATATTATGCGATACAAAGAAGGGTGGCCACTTTGTGGACTGGTGTGGTGTCTCTTGAGCTGGTGGTCCAAATCTGCGCCCCCACAGGCAAGATGTTTTGATGCTTGCCCCCTATGGTCAAATTCCAAGCTCGACAAACTATCGAGATCGTGCTTCATACCCGGTCACGGACTAGTCTGATCCAGTCGTCGGGGAATGGCGTCGTGCTTCTTTCGTGTTGCTCGGGCTTTTTTGCCTTTCCTCTCACCATGCGTTTTCCTCTCAAATGCTGTGCAACAGCCGTTGATGCTGTGAATTCCGAATACTTTTCGCGACTGTGGTTTGCATCAAACATCAACCCGAGGGTTGTGCTCAGGGATGTCTCCGTATTTGCTCTTTTCATCGTCGCGTTCCCGGCGGAAGAGCGCCAATTCGTTCTTTCAGGGCGCAGTCAAGACTGCCTCAGAGGCCCACTCGAATAGAAGACGACGCTCCGTCAACATAGCTCTGCCAATCGAGTGATGAAGAGCTCGCCTCCCTCCTGCGACAGTCGTGGCCAGTGCTTAGTCATGCGCAGCGTGGTTATCTCGGAGGCATCCTTCATCCATAAGCTGCGGGAAAGCTTGACCTCCCCTCCGTCTAGACATTGCATACCAGCTTCCTTCCGAGCAGTGAAGTGGTCCAGAAGTTCCTGAGGACCGCCCCACTTGCCCGAGGCAGCGCCCTTGCAAGTCGAAGTGGCAACGTCGGCCGACACCAGACCACACACCTGGATGTTTTGCACATCGTAGAGGGAGTCATGGAATGGCTGAAGTATTTCTTTCTGGGTCTTCTCCGAGAAGTAACGCTCCAGCGATTCAAGATTCTCATAGTCTCGGGCCTCACGATTAGCAGTGACCACGACCCCAAGATGCAATGTCAGATCCAATCGATCGGCGAAACCAGGGAAGGGAATGTTGCCCTGTATTAGGGTATAACACAGGTGGCCTAATTCCTGAGCCAAAACCATCACTTCAAAAGGTTCGTGTGCGCCAGGCATTGGGCCTGGCAGTGGCTCTTCTTGAGAGGCCATCGTCACTTCGAGTACGTACCCCTTGAACCGGCTGACGTGGTCCAAGTTTGCAGTCACGATTGGCATCAGATTCGCGCTCAAAAGCCAATTGGGAACGCCCCGGGACCTGACGTGGACGAAGCGGTTTTTCTTGACCATGAGGTCATAGGCCTCGAGGTGGATGTTGCGGCTGACCCGGAGAATTGCAGTGTCGATGGAGTGTGACGTCTTGGTAAACTCTTTTGCGAGCCGCTGGATCTCAGACTTCGGCATCTGGGACATTTCAGGAAGGGGGTGGAAAGGAAGGCGTAGATGTTGTTGCAAATCTCGAGCGGCAGGAAGCCTAGGCTGCCGACGTTGCCGGGTCGCACTCGTGCAAGGCGCTTGAATTCGGGCATCTTAGGGACGGGTATAGGCGATGATGCTGCGAGGTGGTACGTGTGGAAGTTTAGGCGCGACTTGGTTGCTGACTTTGCGACAGATGGTGAATCTATCACGAGGTTGGATGTGGCCACTTAAGGCAGCTGCAATCTGTCGACTACACAGTTCCCTTGGAATGTCAGCGGTACTTCACCACGAAGTGAGGTTTTTGGTCATAGAACTTACTGGCGATACCCTATCAAGAAAGGTTTCGAGATGTGGATGCTTTGAAGGGGGAAGTCATCGCATAGATTGGTATTGAGCTGTCGCTAGATGCGAACGCAAGTGGTTACTGGTTGTTGGTTGCTGGTTGATTTTCCAGCGCCTGCGCAAGCACAGTTTGTGTAAACGGAGTGGGGTGGAGGATGTGTCTGTTTTTTCCTTTATTTTTATTTTATTTTTTTGTAGACCCGGTCGTTCGATGTTTTGTTGTCAAAGTGTGCGTCGAGAGGGACTGGCAAGTGTAAAGATTGAGAAGTGCGGTGGGCGGGCAAGAGCAGGCGATGGGATGTAGGCGTAAAGTTTTGGAAGTAACTGTGAGAATGTATTGCAACTTTTACTGTTGCCTTGTACCAAACACTGCGTCGGTATCACAGGCTGGAACAGGAGGGATTTGTGATGGACCAGTCGTAATGGCTCAGCAGGAAAGCGTGTCAACCGTGGAGTTGCTTAAGTGCGGGAGGGGATAAAGCAGGAGTTTGCTCCTTTGCTGATGTGGTAGGAAGGGATGGATCTGGCAAATGTACAATTGTTTGTAGTCGAAGTGGGCGTATGGCTAAGTTTTGAGTGCAGAAGGAAGACGAACGTATTTACAGATCTATTGTTATCGACATAGTATACCTATCTAACGCTGGGTCTTTGAGCGTTTACTACTCTATGAAGGGACCGCCTACAGCTTCAAAAGAGCACGTATACGGATTAAGAACGAAACCACTTGAGTGCAGGAGCCCCAGAGGGCACCCTTTTTAGTGACATACGTTGCCCCCATTCACCGTACCCCCTTCACTGCCATAGCCGCGGAAATAGACACTGCTGAAATCATCATCGGAGTCTCGAGGCATTGGAAACTTTGCATGTGCGAAGAACAGCTTAACACACTGGCAAGAGCCCTTGAAAGGCATAATTAAGTAGAGCCTTACCAACGATGTTCACAATTGCAGCTGTCTTGCCAGAGGGCACGTTACCTAGATAGACACTACAAACCCTTCACACATAATTGCCCAGGTACGTTCATAAAATGGAGAAAGCATTTTACATGATTACTTCTTATAATGAGAGGCCGGAAACTGTCAGCAACCTAGTCAGCGGCCCTATGAGTAGGAAAGGACGCCCTGGTCCAATAGCCCAAGACCGCCCTTGGTAGCCTCGTCGATGTCTTCCTCAGGCAACCCGAGCGCCTTGTTCGCAAGACCGAGGCGAGTGTGATTCCCTTCGCCCGTAGGGAAGAAGATCCTTGAATACATCTGTCGCGCAAAGCCACCTCTGTCGCCCTTCTTCATCGCCTCCTGGCCCTCCCTGAACCTCTCCGCAGAGCCAACATACCCAATCTTCCAGTCCTCGTCCGTCGTGCCCGTCACCCTCTTGACGCTTTCAAACATATCCTTCTGGCTGACCGTGAAGCTGTCGATATAAAGCGCCTTGTTCGCCCAGTTGTCAACGGCCGGCGCCTTGTCGCTCTCGTCCTCCGGATAGACCTTGAGGCTTAGGAAGCCCGCCAGCCCGCGGCCGCACTGGTCCCAGGTGGAGGTGCTGATCTTCTCATTCCCGTAGTCGAAGAAGGTCATCTCGCGATTCTTGAGGTCGCAGCCGAAGCAGTCCGCGCTGCCAAAGATGGACCATTCATACCAGAAGCCGCAGCCAAAGGCCACCCAGCTGCTCACGCCGAGCTGCTCGATCTCACCCCTTGACTTCTGGAAGGGCAGCCCGATCAGGTTCTCCGTCATCATCTTATCGTTGACGGGGTCAGGCCCGTAGGCGTTCGGCATGACATAGGGGACGCCCGCCTTTGCCGCGGCCCGGATGAGCTTAGACTCTGTGTCTTCGGGCGCGGTGACGGCGAGAGTAATGATAAGAATCTGCTGGCCCTTAAGGGCTTCGACGATCATGGCTTCATCATCATAATTAATAGCCACCGAATGGACGCCTTCTGGGAGCTTGTTTGTACTGCCCTGTCGGGTGAGGGCTGTGACTGTATGCTTGCCGGTTTTGAGAAGCTCTTTGACAAAGTAGCGGCCTATGCTTCCAGCGGCCTAGGTGATCAGATATTAGTAAATGCGCCTCTGATCCGTATGAGAGTTGTTTGACTTACGCCCACGATAGCAACCTTCTCGATATGGTTGACAAAACCGGCTGGCTGATCTTTGGCATATTTGGGCGACATATTGGATGATGGGCTTTAGTAAAGGCGCAGCAGTTTATATGAGCTGTTCAACTTAAGTTTGGATTTAGGAGTTGTAGGTAAGTGATGAACAGGTTGACTTTATATCTTCAACGCATCGTATTTGTAGAACCCAGTTCGAGTCTGATCTTAAATTATTTCATTGGAAATATGTCAGCATCACAGATTGCGGAGCTTAACAGAACTTGAAGTCGGCTTAAAATCGAGGCCGAGTGAGGATATCAAAGCATCTCCGGTATCCCGACCCTCCCACAGCGGTGTCCGTGCCAAGAAGGACTCGCGGCGTTAAGACCTGCCTACCTATGTCCTACACGATTCCCGTCTGACTAGCACCTGGCAGCGCAAGCTAGTGCGCGGTGGAGCCGGGTCAGCGAAGCCGTAAAGTATATCGAAAACTATCTCCGCCGGGACGGAGGAGACGGAGAAGAAACTGCTCGATTGGGTATAGATATCTCCGCTGCAGGAGCTGATCGGCAATAAGGCAGACGCTAAGCCGACTTTGTTCGGGCAGTCAGCTCGGACAAGGCGTATCTAGAAGTCCAATCGTACGTGCAATTGTTAAGCAAGCGCTGGCCGAGGCCCCCGGGCTTCAGGTCAGGTCAGCTCGGCGATAGCCTGAGCCGGCCGCGCTGGTGATTTGATGCCATGTCAACATATGCAGCAGTGCGGGCAACGAGGGGTAACGAGGGAGTCAACAAGAAGTGGGACTTCGAAGTTCTCGTTGAGTCGCAATGGCGCGCCTGCCAGGCGTTGCAAGCGAAGAGGCAGCTGCTTCTGCTGTGTGTAGCCCACGTTGTACAAGTGCTTCTTTTCTTGTATAATCGAACGGACTTTTTAGCCGAATGCCACGGGGACTTGCAGTAGCAGGGCGTGAGCTATTGCCTTATCAAAGCCGTCCTAGCCCAATGTCGGAAGCGACTTGCTCGATGCCAGCCCTCCTTGCTCCTGTATGGTCGTTCAAGGTCGGAATTAAGCCCAATCACTGGAGCGCCAGCCGGAGTTCGACCAGCAATCTCATTAGCACGTGTGGTGGCGATCGTAGTGGCGATCAGTCGACCGTCCTACTGGTTCCTCGAGCACCTGAAACATTGCTCGGAAGTAAGCTGACAAGTCTCGCCGCCGAAGCGAGCAAGAGGAGATGGCTTGCTTTGGGGTATCCGGAGCGACGGTAATCGGCTCACGGTTGTTTTCAGCCTCCTCTGCTTGAAATTTAGGGTGCTGACGGTTCGTCATCGAGCCAAACAACAGCGCTCGGATAGCCGCATCGTCTCAAGGTCAAGCTTCCTCACGGGTGTGTGAGCGTTCGGGGAGCCGTGGTTACCACTCGTAACATGTCACGGTTCTCCATCACACCTGGAGGAAGGATTTAGACGAGACTTGTAGCTTCCATTTCTTTGTACCTGGATTCCGACTGGGCTATGACGGGGCTATGACAGCAAATCGCTACCTGCCAGGTGTCTGCTGCGGATTTGAGCCTCGCTTAAGGGAAACAGAAACAGAGACTTGGGCCTTGTGGCACCTGGTCTTCTTCTTCTTCGACCAATTCAATGCACATCGATCCATACTTGAAAGACGTCCGCTCGGAGCTGGAAGTGTTGACCATTTTCCTGCCCATCTGCAGCAGGTGACCATTGAAGGAAACGCGGCTGTCATACCGACACGAGGTCGCCAGTAACCAACCCCATCATGCCCTTCGGACCCCTGTGCCGCGGACTGGGGATCGAGCAGTATCTGGGTGTCTGTTTGGCTGTTCAGAAAGTACAGTACTTCGGCACGCGTTACTCCAGCCCTTCAGCACATCATAAGTACCTAACCCCCCTCAGCCATCCTCGCTAAGTGGGAAGTTTTCTTGGTGCAAGCTAATGTGTCCGACTGAAAACAGCCCAATGAGTCGGAGACCTGAAGCGGCTTGTCGTCCCGGTTTCTTTTAGTACGAGAGTACAGTTGCTTGTTCGTGTTGTACCTCGGCAGAGTCCCGATTCAGCAATGATCTCGTCAACCTCGGGCCCGCAGTCAAGCACTGCGGGGTGGGTTGACTCGCTCGGCAGCCGTGGGCTATCCCTGCTTGACGCGGGGAAACCATGGGAGGATTCTGGGGAAGAGGCCCCCATTCGGCAGCAACCTTCTTTTCTTCGACGTCTTTCATGTTGCCGCAGGCGCTCATTTCCAGTGCTTTCTCGGCGAGGGCTCGTTCCGAGGGTAACTTGGTTGAGATGGGAGCCTCATCCGATGCGCCTGCCGGTGCGTAGTCGATGGCTGCGATGGCCCCAGCGAGGCGTTTCGTCACCCCGCCCACAATTATCCAAGGGTGAGGCGGCCTGGTGAAGTCACCGTGGCTGCAACTGAGGTATCTGTCTCCCTACTAGTAAGACGCAGTACCAGACCGGGATACAGAAGGATGCTGTTCCCCCGTCCTAGTAGGCTAATAGATGCCTCGGGACATCTTGACTGAGGACCGCATCCCTTGTCCAAGTCGTTGTCCCCCCTCCCCTCCTCCGCTGGTAGAAGGCTATTCATCTCATCTCTGGGACGTCACGGCTTCTTTTGACACCTTACTCTCGGGCATTTCTTACACGCGTGCGAAGTCGTCGTCCTCTCAGCTGTTGGCCTGCTTTCCTTCACTTCTGTCTGGCCTCTCGTCCCTAGATCTTGGCAAACATGGTGATCAAGTCACGTTGGAACATCCCCATCGACGATAGCTCTCTGCAGCAATGGATCTTTGGCTCGTCAAAGGGTCCTCTTCCGGACCGGAAGACCATCATCGATGCTGAACGCCCAGACACCCATTTCTTGACCTTCACCGAGTATCGACTGCTGGCCAAGCGTGTTGGCCTGGGGCTGCAGCAGGCCGGCTTGAAGCCCGGTGATAGGGTGCTTGTCTTCTCCGGGAACAACCTGTACTTCCCGTCCGTGTTCCTTGGCGTCCTCATGGGCGGTGGCGTATTCACGGGCGCCAACCCAACCTTTGTTGCGCGGGAGGTTGCGTACCAGCTCCGCGACAGCGGTGCCACGTTTATGTTTGCCGCGAAAGGCAGCCTGGATATTGCATTACAAGCTGCCGAGGAAGCAGGCTTGGCGAAAGACCATGTGTTCGTCTTCGATGCAGAGACCGATGCCCGGGTTGAGAAACCCACACCCGGCGCGAATGGCCGGAAGCAAGGAGCGAGGCATTGGACCGAGCTTATACAAGCTTCCAGGGCGCAGGCAGAGAGATGGGACTGGATCGAGCCCTCAGATGCGGCGAACACGACTTGCTGTCTCAACTACAGCAGCGGGACGACGGGCGTGCCCAAGGGTGTCGAGATCTCGCACCGCTCATACGTTGCCAACTGTACCCAGGTCTTGTTCGTGGCAAAGCTGGACCCGGAGCACGACGTCAAGAGGGACAGGGCTCGCGCTCTCGCTTTCCTTCCGATGTACCATGCATACGGACAAACCTATTTTGTTGCAAACTACGCTCGTCAAGGCACACCAATCTATGTTATGCCTCAGTTCGACTTCATGAAGATGCTCCAATACATACAGAAGTATCGCATCACCACCTTGGCCTGCGTGCCGCCGATCATCGTGGCCCTTGCAAAGCACCCTGCCAGCCGTCAGTTCGATCTGAGCAGCGTCGAGACTGTCGGGTCTGGTGCTGCGCCTCTATCCCACGAAGTCATGACGGAATGCCAGAGCTTGTTCACAAAAAACAAGGTCATTATCAGCCAAGGCTGGGGCATGACGGAGACGACTTGCACGACTCTGGCTTGGGATAGTCGGGTGGATGCGACTGCTGGTGTGGGGGAGCTCTACCCCAACATGTCCGCAAAGATAATGGAGCTGGACGGGAAGACAGAGATCCTGGAGGCCAACAAGCCAGGTGAGCTCTGGGTGAGCGGGCCGAATCTGTTGAGAGGGTACTGGCGCAAGCCCGAAGCAACCCGAGAGACAGTCGTGACGGATCCCGACGGCACGCGGTGGCTGCGAACTGGCGATATTGCGCACTGTGAGGCGTACCGCACGGGGACGATATGGCACATCGTCGACAGGATCAAGGAGCTCATCAAGGTAAAGGGGAACCAGGTGGCCCCGGCCGAGCTCGAAGGGCTACTCCTCGAGCACCCGGCCGTCGCTGACGTCGGGGTCATCGGCGTGACCATCGAGGGCGAAGAGGTCCCGCGGGCTTATATCCAGAAGAGCGAGGGCGCAAAGGCGTCGGAGAAGGAGATTGCCGAGTGGATGGCAGGAAAGGTGACCAGGTATAAGCGCCTCAAGGGCGGGGTGGTGTTCGTGGACGCCATTCCGAAGAATCCGGTAAGTTGAACATCTCAGTCCCGATGCTGGTCGAACCTTTCTAATCAGGCGTGACGACAGTCGGGCAAGATCCTCCGAAAGGTCCTTAGAGAACAGGCCAAAGCAGAAGTTGGGGACCGGAAGCCATTCGGTTCGAGAATCTAGACGGGAAGTGGTGGTGAAACCTACTAGGGACCAGCCAACGAGACATGGCCGGTCAAGCTGCAGGGACAGGTATATAGGCCAGTGTCATGATAGAATACACAAGACAGCCATTTGCAATGATACAATGATTATTTTCCCCGCCCATAACCCGAGCTGCCGCCGGCTCGAAGCGCAATGCCGTCCAAAAGCAGCCAGCGAATTCGTTAGCTTGCGGCGGGTGGGTGACAAGAAGTGAATCATCTCTGGTCAGAGCTTCAGCAAATGGTGATGAGATTTCGTAGTCAATTGAACCGACAAATCTACAAAATAGAAGCCGTTACCGTCCTTGTCCTCATTGAGCTTGGGGTCTGGTCTCCTGCGTAATTGCTGTGTCGTGTGCCTGCTTGCGTGCCATTGGCCATAGCTCCAAGATGGGCCCCACCTACTTGCTGAGGTAAGCCATCCCGGCTGCAGCAGCAAGGGAACTTTTTTCCTCGACCGCGAAGAGCTCAAGTCGAGACTCCGAGCGGTAGCCATCGCGATTGGGACGATAATAGCTGGTGGAGAATCGACGACGCACAAATCGGGCTTTGTCATTGATCGATCCCAATCGCCTGGACTCGCAGACCTCAACAACTCCCCTCGCCTTTATTGTTGAGGCCACGACCCGGCCTCCAAACCTCACGATGGAGGCCCCAGCACAAACCCTCCTTCGACCGGCGGCACGAAGTTGTGTGTCCAGCACAAGACACGCTCTTAGGCAGCAAATACGCTCGAAAGCCACCGCGTCACGTACGAGGCGCTCCCTTAACATCGCTCCACACCCCTCCTTCCTCGCCTCCGACTCGCGCCAACAACAAGATCACATCATCTTCAACCCGCCCGCGAGCGCCCCGTCCGTATACCACACGCCCTTCAAGTTCCTGCCCAAGACCGACCCCCGGAGGCGCGCGAACCTGGCCAAGATCTTCGAGTCACACTTCGCGCCGTCCACCATCGCCTCGGGCGGCGCAGACACCACCACCAACGACCTCCCCACGGTGCGAGGGCTGCACAAGCACAACCCGGCCTTCAACGCCCGGGGCCCCATCACCAAGTCCGAGGTGGAGGAGATGCGGCGGCTGCGGCAGGAGGACCCGCACAAGTGGGACGTGCGGGCGCTGTCGGACAAGTACGCGATCCCGCACATCTTCGTCATGATGTGCTGCCAGGCGCCCAAGGAGAAGCTCGAGTTCGAGAGGCAGAAGATGGAGCTTATCCGCCAGCGGTGGGGGCCCATACGCGCCAAGGCCAAGGAGGACCGCCACCGTAGGACACAGATGCTTTATCGGGGGGAGATATAGGATAGTCTTGGATTCGTGGCCTGGCATGGCCACGCGAAAGGCTGGGTGCGATGCCCGAACGAACAAAAGTGGCGCATTCTGCTCCGTGGAACTCTTGGGCTGGAGTTATCGACACGAAACATTGAGCTGCGCCTGATTGTCCGCCCTGGAGTCCCGTTCAGCCGACTTCAACGCGAGCCGCTCATCTGGCGTGGTTGGTGGGAGAAAGTGTCACCACTCAGCAGAGCCCATTCAGCTCTGGGTGACGAAGGACGACCACGAATGTACCTTAGTGTACCAATCATACTGTAAAACCTGGAAGATCAATAGAAGACAGGCCACAAGGACCGCCTGGACATTAGCAGACAGTTGTCGAGTGGATGGCAGGTTCTCTTGACAAAAGTCCGAAGAGCTCATCTGTTCTGTATATATAGAAATACCTCCGAATACCACCATCTCAAGCTCCATCAAACCTCGAACGGTATCACTCAGACTTTGGAAAGATTCAAAGAATTTGATAGCGGTACAATTTGAGTCACTGTCAATTAATGAGAGAATAACTCATCCTCAAACAGGCTCTCGACCGTTCTGCGAGGCTAAACGTATTCAAAAAAGGCTATTACTCTAACGCCGAACCTGAAGGTATCAAGTGATCCTTATGCAGAGGCAATACTATCCTTGCAAGCCTGGGACTTGTCGTCCACTTGGTAGTCCTTCTTGCTTGGTATGACCCTTGAACACCAACCGCACCAGCTCCGGGCCTGGCCGTTAACCTCACGGCGCAGACTCTGGCCTGACACCTTCTCATCCTCCCACTCAGGCACGCCTCCACCGACTCTTACCATGGTTATCTTGACCGATTTGATCTTATTACCGATGCCTTCCACCTCGTGCCGAGCATAGCCAGGCCCCAAGGCCGGCGACGGTGTCCGCGTGTTTGCCGACGTCGAGCCAGGGTCCAGAAGACCCGGCGTGGAGGAATTGCTATGGAGGCTCAGGTTGCTATGGCTACTGCTCCATGAATGCGCTCCACTGTACAAGCTCAGGGTGGTCGGTGACGAGCCGGCAGAATGACCCTGAGCCAGGAGATCCTCCGCCTCGCGAGCGTCCGCGGCATCGCAGTCAGTCTCGTGCTCAATATACTTGCTGTTGCAACACTCGTTTTTTCGACAGCACTCCACACCCCGATTGGCGTCTAGGATTTTTGTTAGTAGATTGCTCCCGCTTCTATAAATGAATAGTAAATTCTATCAAAAATTGCTCTCGCGGAGGTGTACTTACCCCCGATACCGGTGCCGAGTCCGCCCAAGACTTCCCCGTACTGGGACCGCCATTTCCAGATCCTGGGTCCGCGTCAGTGATTGTGGGTCCCCTGTGACGTGCCTGCTGCTTTGGACAGGGGAAGAGAAAGTCAAAAGAGAAAACAAGACGGATTCCTCTCACCCGCGATACTCGGAGTCTGCGCCCCTGATCCCGCGACCGCACGGCTGGCAGAGCCATACTCCAGCTGTCTCACATGTACATATCGCGCGTTGTACCAGGTCGGAGGCCACTGGGATATCCGGGCTTAGCTGTGGCTTCACAAGGCGGCCGACGGGTGCCTTCTGGCAGGAGAGACAGAGCCGGCGATGCCTGTCGCGCATAACGACAGTGGCTGGTGGTTTGATTGCACAATTCTGGCGGCCGTGGATTCTTGTCAGTCGCAGGCTCGCACGGCCGGAGGGCAGCCGGGGAACAGAGCTCACCCTACACACGACTGTGCTACATTTTCGACACTTGGAAACCATGTCCCGAGCACAGCTCCCAGCCTTGCCGTTGTAATTACCCCTGGACGTATCTTCCATATAGTACCAGTTGCCAGCCCTGGCGCGGTATCGCAGCGTAGATTCGGGATCGACAGGTAGCTCCTCGTTGACGCAGTGAACGGTCGATTTGAGGAGGATTGAGCGGTACTGTAGGAGGGAGTCGTGGACGCCCCGACAAGTGCGAGACAGGCTGTCGAGGTCGTTTAGGTCAAGCTGAGCGGCCACGGCCATGACAATACTGGAGTCTCCAGTCAGTTGGGCTCTTCCCCAGGCGCGCAGACGGCCCGGAGAGAGGTTGGAGTTGAGAAGACAGAAGACCAAAGGGGCCAAAAGGTTTGGTGGTTCGCCTACGGATAGCATCCCAAAGCCACTGTCATCAGGTGTGCTTCTGCGACAGCGGGCTCGTGAGTCGCCTCCTCGCGATCGTCCGGACCCGGAGGAGCGCCGCCCTGCTCCTCGTGCCCGTGAACGACCGAGTAGTCCGGCGGCGCAGTGCCGTTCCACAGGGGCTTATTCAGGCCGTGGCCCTGCTCAAGCGGCTCGACATCATCATCATCTCCAAGATCCACGAAGACGGCCATTGAGGCTTTGACATGTGTCCAAAACAACTAGAAAGAAATAGAGATAGAGAAAAGGCCAGAACAAAGATAAGGCTGAGGAACCATGGGAGCAACACTCTAGAGCGAAGGGGAGAGGGGAGAGGCAGGTAGGGAAGCGAGATATCTAGTCTATGCGAGTCCAAGTAGCTGAATACAGGTAGACTGGACTAATAGACTGCCTAGGTACGTGATCGATCTCGGAGGGATCTAGGAGAGGCATCCTTGAACGATTGACCTGGAGGGGTCAAGGGGCACTGCCGCCCGGTGGACCCCACCTGCCAGTCTAAGACATAAGACATGTGCAGCAAGTATTCAAGGTACCGGGATACTTTTTGCGGCCCACCGTCTCGGGAGAAGGAACCCCACCACTCTACTACTACTGTCTCCGGCCGCCGGCTTGACCCCTAGGCTCGACACCCTTTCTCTATCGAGATATCCAGGCATTGAGGCGGCGGGGTTAAATGTCATCTCCAGGGAACAGACGCCAACTTGCGAGCTTGGACGGGGAACAGCGAACCGAGGAATTCCTGCAATGAGACTCCAGATCCGTCTGAGGCGCATGTTTTCTTTGTTGCCATTCCCTCCAAGTGGGAGCTACCCAAGAGCTTGACTTGGAACTGGAGCTGGACTAGCCCCCACGATGTCAGGTCTATTTGGACCTCGATCTCGTTTTCAAGGCTTACTGTCTGCAGTTGTCCTTCCAAGCGGCACTGTTATTGCGCGAGGTTCCTGGGTTGGCGCAGGAGGAGAGTGGTAGAGACGATGAGCCAATCTTGCTGCATTTCAAGTTGAGGAACGGCGCGCTGTCACGGGCAAGACGACAATGATGCACCAAGTGCCTACAACCGGCGCCCTGGTAGTCGGCGGCTTAGGTCAGTCGGTTCCTGACACTGCTCTCTTAGATTCGATCTCTCGACCGGTCCTGGCTGTCGGCTTCGCATAGTCCTGTTGGTCTGCCGTCTAGTGAGCGGTAATGCATCGACTTGAGGTCACATGTCTGCAGAATGACTGTTCATTCCGCGCACATAGTGGATCTGGGACTTCAAAGCACCGAGCCAAGAAATGACACTCGTTTGTAGTGCTCGAAGAGAGACATGCCATGGTCCAGTGACCAGTGTCACTTGTCTTGTGGGGGCCGGATAGGTTCCAGCATCCAAACGTCCTTGTCTAGCTTCAAGGCTACTGTGTGCCGGTCAAGTTTAGAAGCTTTGAGGGACACGAACCCGAATGGAGGCTCAAATATATATTTTTTCACATTCTGTTTCGTTTACCTTGTTCTCATCACACTGAAGGGATGGCCGGATCGATCAGCTTCACATCCCTCCTGAGCCACATTGCCGCCCTTCCTACACGACAACATGTCTGATTATCCAGCTGCAGCACGGCAACAGCCGCGGGATGCACGTGTGAGATCGCATCAAAACTCACAGGAACGGTCTGATGGGGGAGATAATGCGGTTGCGCAATGGATCGAACAAGTCGATGACCTGTCGCAGGACACGCGTCCGCTTCCTTCTCGCCGCACACAAAGGCCTGAGACAACGCAGGTCGCTCTCCCGCAGGTCCTTGGCCAGCTCCGTCTCAGAGATACGCAACAGGGTGCTCGCTTCTCCAGCTCGAACTCACCAGAGGCAGGACCATCCCGTATTGTCGATACGCCTGCCGCAGGAGAGCGGTCGATATATGCCCCAGCCGAGTCTTCGCCGCCTGAAACTCTGTCAGAACGAAGATCACACCCGCTGGCGCATCATTCCAACAAATCTCATCGAAGCGCCAGCAACATTCCATTACAAGACTTGAAAACCCCTACGCGACTGGACAAGTTCAGCAGCAATGACGATCCCACGGTTTTGCCTTCTGGAATACTGCCGGTCATCCCACATCGGAGGAGTCCACATCGTCCATCCCGAGGAACAAATGGCACAGCGTGCAGAACGGATGTAAAGAGAAAGCAGTCCAACATCACGGATGCAGGGACGAATTCGGTGTCCAGTCCGGTCCCGGCGTTGCCTGGATCTGCATTTCGTTCGGTCTCGGTTGACTCTACTGGCAATGCATCGCGCATCTCCTCACAGGCAGTGCAGCCCATGCGGCAAGGCCCCATTGCAGGCTGTGCATCTGGAGTGCCAGAGCTACCGAGTCGGGACCCGCGCCGTGGGCCGACAAGCATTGCAACAGCTTCAGCTTTGTTACACGAGCGATCCAGGCCCAAAAGGTCAGGAAAAGCTTCCGCACAGTCCTGTTCACCACTAATAGCCCAAAAAAGCTCGCAGCATGGCTCGGGGTCCCAAATGAAGCGACCCAATGTCGACAACTCGGCCTCTTCCACACAGCGAGGCGCTGTCCATGTTCCAGACCCAGGATTTCAGTCGACGTCCGTCACGAGAACTACCCCTCGCGCAGAAGGAAGCCGATCCGGGCTTCAAAAAGGGCCGAAAGTCACGGTGACAGGTCGAGAGACAGACAGCGGTGGTCTTAATACAGGCTCCACAGTCACATCCTCCAACCCGCTCACCGTTGGGCAGAAGTCCTCCGTGTCGGCCAGGACCAATACATCCAGTATCTCCTGGAAACAGGAGCGCAAGGAGGCAATGGAATCGTTGAAGTGCATTCGCACCGACGTGATGGTGAATTACCTTTACCAACAGGCCCTTACGAAATCCTATGTCTCGGCCCTCGACTTGTGGCAGGGCATCGTACTCAAAGAACAGCGAGGGAAGTACTCTTGTTGTCCTCCACAACTGCCAATTTTCGAGAACGGCCTGCTTGACAATGTCAAGGAGATGAATGTATCTTGTGCGATGACAGTGAGTACGCCAGTCACGAGAACGATCTTGGGAAGTACGGTATACGTGGATCTGGATCATGTTCCCATGCCGAACGGCTTGCGGGTGCAGATTTTGAAGACCATGTCAGACCTACCGCGGTGTCAGATCCATCATTTTGCTGCATTTTTGGAGGATCTGAAGATCCTTGTGGTGTGGGACGATGATCCTGAGCATCTCCTACAGCGAGCGGAGGACTTGGAGGCAAATTTTCTTAAGTTGATCTGGGATGACAGAAAAGAACAAACCGAAGAAGACGGGAAAGAAGACCTGAAGGCCGTGGACCCTGGAGCATTGGAGGCTGGAATGGCAGGGCAAGAAAAGCGGCCGGTCATTTTCGTGAGCTCCATTATTGTGGCTTGCACTGTCTGCCTCGCTGTCATATGCATGGGCTTCGGATGGAGGCGCTTGGCCATGGAGTGCAAGGTGGACAAGAACTTTTTCCGACTGGCGCTGGTCCTCCTCGCGCCTGTGCAACTTTTCTTCAGCGTGGTACGTGAGGCCTCACCTCTGTATCGCGATTATTTCTGGGACTAATGAGCGATGTTTAGTTCTTCTTCCAAGCGGTCTGTGGCAACATTGTCCAAATGATAGGCCCCACCGACCAGATGAAAAGCAACTCCAAGTACTACTCCGGGAAAGCACCTGACAAGGGTGAACGCCTGGACCGAAGGAACTGTCTCCCTCATGTCACAATCCAGATGCCAGTGTATAAAGAGGGCACAAGCGCTGTCATCCGACCCACAGTCATGTCTGTCAAGTCTGCTATCTCGACCTACGAGATGCAGGGAGGAACCGCCAACATCTTCGTGAATGATGACGGAATGCAGATTCTCAGCGAGGAGGAGGCACAGGAGCGTCGGGACTTCTACGACGAGCACCAGATTGGCTGGGTAGCAAGGCCAAAGCACGATCCTTATGGCGAGCGGCCCTTTTTGCGCCGTGGAAAGTTCAAGAAAGCGTCTAACATGAACTATGCGATGAGTGTGTCCAGAAGGGTTGAGGACAAGCTGCACCATGTCTCCCGGCATGAGGAGTGGACTGACCTGGACGAACACTATGAGTATCAAAATGCTCTTACGGCGGTTCTGGAAGAGGACAGGGGAAGGACGTGGGCGGAAGGCAATATACGCATGGGTGACTACATCCTTCTGATTGACTGCGATACGCGAGTACCCAAAGACTGCTTCCTCAACGGGGTCAGTGAGATGGAGCAGTCGCCACAGGTGGCAATCCTTCAGTTCACGTCTGGAGTTTTAAATGTTACCACCACATTTTTCGAACGAGGGTAAGAGGCTTTCGACCCCCCCCCCCCTTTCAACTCCAACTCCAAATTCACTGGTAGACGCAGTGCTAACTGATGCGACGCAGCGTAACGTGGTTCACAAACCTTATATACACAGCTATAACCTATGCCGTCTCTACGGGTGATGTGTGCCCGTTTGTCGGCCACAACGCTCTCATGCGCTGGTCAGCAATACAAAGCGCAGCCGCCTTTGAGGACGAGGACGGATACGAGAAGTACTGGTCTGAGTCCCACGTGTCTGAGGATTTCGATATGGCTATACGGCTGCAGTGTGCTGGCTACTCCCTTCGGTACGCCGCATACACGGGCAAGGGATTCAAAGAAGGCGTTTCCCTGACCGTCTACGACGAGCTCGCCCGGTGGGAAAAGTACGCGTACGGGTGCAACGAGCTGCTTTTCCATCCGTTCCGGTACTGGCTCACACGGAGCCCATTTACGCCCCTTTTCAGGAAGTTCATCACGGCGCGGCGCATTCCTCTTCCAAAGAAGATCACCATCTGCGCGTACATCGGGACGTACTACGCAATAGGGTCAGCATGGCTGCTCACTGTGATAAACTACTTCCTGACGGGCTGGGGGTTTGGCCTGTACGAGAAGTACTACGCCGACTCCTTCTCCATCCTCTTCAGTGTCATCATGGTCTTCACGGGGCTGGGCAACCTATCGCTAGCGGTGCTGCGGTACCGGCTCAAGGAACCCGGCTCGCTGGTCGGCCACTACCTGAATAATGCCAAGTGGATCCCGATGCTCACCATCTATCTCGGGGGTGTCTCGCTGCACGTGTCGCAGGCGATCCTGAGCCACTTCTTCGAGATCGACATGAACTGGGGCGCGACGTCCAAGGAGCTGCTGTATGTCCCCTTCCACGAGGAGCTGGCCAACATCCTCAAGAAGTTCAAGGGAACGTTTGTTTTCTGCCTGGCCAGCACGCTCGTCGTCGTGCTTGGCTATTGGGTCGTGCCGTACCAGTGGCAGATCCGGGACTTTGCGTCGATCTTCCCATTCGCGATGCTGGTGGGATGCCACTTCCTGCTACCGATTGTGCTGAACCCGGCCCTGATTCAGTTGAGCTGGTAAGTGGAGCTTGGGAGTCGTGGTGTCAGTAAGTAGATGAGTGGAACTTGAGAAACAAGCTGCATTTCAGAGGTTCACTAGGACTGTGCCCAAGAGACATAGAGAGAAGTTTTGCTTGGTCAGGCACGATTTCACGTATAAGTGCTGAATGAGCGATAATGAACTTCGGTATACTAGCTCTACAGTTTTGACGCTTTGTTTCTCTAATTAGAGGTTGACTACCCTCGAGGATGCCGTTTTGGTGCCTGATTGTGAGAATGGCCCCCGATTGCAAGATTTCTTTGTCAAAAGGGAGCTCAATCCAGCCTTAGTATCGACCTGGAGAGGGCTGTTCTTATCCCATTTCCCCTCACAGCCTAGCGCAACATACCGGTGAGGCTGCAGTAGACTTCGGAGTCTTGCCTGAAGCTCGTAGGCAAAGTTTGCAGCATAAAGACGATGACGCACCTCAATGGAAAATGTGGCTAGTCTTCAGCCTAAGAGTGCATAGGTCGTGCTATGATACTGTGGTCATGGAAACGTCACTCAGTATAGGCTGCTCAGACTTTGGCTAAGTGGTGAAGACTCGGGCTTTTAGGCCTTCATCACAAAGAAATCCTGCCGTGGACTGGTGGGTGGCCTCGACCGGGCCTTTTGCCAGGCAAGAAAGCCAAAGCCGTGGGGTGGGCAGGTGCTGGCTGCCAGCGGAGGAAAGAATCCTAGAGAAGGGTTCCAAATTCCTTTCACCGTACGTCAAGGCCTGGACATAGTAGTGGAAGGCGACCGAATTCTGTTGGTAGATTACGAGCACAATGGCTGACTGACTTCACTGTTGGGTAAGGGCAGCGCCCGCGACGATGGTACGTCACGGTGGATACGGATGAAAGGTCGACGTTGGCTTAAGCAACTGTGAATGGGCCGTAGCTGGAGCAGGTGGGGGTTGCGACTGCCAGAACCCAATTGGGACGGGGGGCGCGGGATGGTGTGGACCGACAAGCTTGCTGGCTTGCCAGCTTCTGGGTGACGTCTTGTCCTGGACGCCGATCCAACAATCCTCTGTCCGTCCTGTCCTGCCAGTGTCTTGGAATCTATTTTTTGAATCCGATTCCGATATTGATCTCTGCTCTTCGACCTTCCAATTCTACAGTATTTCTGACGGTGTATTTCTTTATCACCAAGCAGACTGATCGAGAGTGACCGATATTCCAAGCAAGCAAGCGAACAAACAGCCAGCTCGGCAAAGCTGAAGCTGCAGTCCTGCTTGCGCTGCCCCTCGTCAAGATCCGATGAGATCCCCCCTTCTCCTCCGCCACCAATAGGGAGCAGGTGTAACCACCTCCCTCGGGACCAGACACACACACCCTCACAACCAAGTCTACCTGCTCTTGCAACCCATAGTGGAGGTGAGTTCATATCTATTTGGTGTGTCAGTGGGTACCAACCCGACAGTTGAGACCCTGCATCCGCGTCTGCATCGCCTAGCCGGCTTGGTCTCTCGGGAAGCGAGGCTCGGGTCGGGCGTGGGCGAGCGTGGGCAATGGGCGCGGGCGCGGGCGCTGGTGCGAGGGTGTGGTTGGACCCTGAAAGCTGTCCATGCTGCTGTCTCGCCCATCATCAGGCTTTCTTCTCAAGCTGTTCACTCCCCGGCCTGCCCATATAACCCCTTCCGCCTGCCCCAGCTTTCCTGCATGCTTCACTCTTCGTCGAGCTTCTCATTGGGGGCCACGTCGCATCCTCTGCTGAGCTGACCAAGCCACCTGCCGCTTCACCTGCTATTCTTGAGTCGGATCAGCGCCGGCATCAGCATCAGCATCAGCATCAGCATAAATTTCGCCTTTGCAACACTCACTCTCACCAGCTGCCGTAACCCTGTTCCTGCCGCTAACCTGAACGAGGACGTGCAGTGAGGTGACACCACCTACGTAGCTCCTCCAGTACGAGCATTGTTCCGACCGTCACACGACCCCAGACCGCCACAGCCTATCTTTGTTTCCTTCGCCCCCTCCATCGGTATTGTGTTCTCCAGACCGCCTACTACCTCCGCCTGTCATTCTTCGACATCCTCCCATACCGATTGCGCCAACGCCGACGTCTCCTATTCCGATAGCTGGCAATGTCTGGCACCGGCATGGACGCGCACAAGGCGCCCGGTCCCCAGAACCGGAGCGACTCCATTGATGACTACGATGTCTTCGATGATGCCAAAACATACTACGCAGCCGATCGTCACAAGGGCACAAAGGCCTCGGCCCGGACTCGCACCTTCTCCCAGGTATGTTTCCAATTGGATCTCGGCCACCAATTTCTATACGCATCTGCTCACAGCAATGGCCACGCAGAATAGTCTCATGCAGCAGATGGAGAGACTGGGCCTGAAGGAGCCTTTCCGCCGAGGAAGTCATGGTATGTGGCAACAACTCTCCCGATCCTATGTCATCGAGTATATTCTTGCTAACTTGCGGTCGATGATAAGACGAGACTACCCTCAAGCAGAACCGGCGGTTCCTCGTCAACGTCGATGAAACCCTTAAGAGTTTACAGTCACAGGAGGATACAGATGGCAACATGCAGATCACGATCGAGGACAACGGCCCCAAGGTAAGTGGTGTGACCGCTTACGTCTGTTGGCGCAAGCTAACACTGTGCAGGTGCTCTCTCTCCGGACGGCCGCATCCAACGGCTTCAACAGGTTTGACATTCGAGGGACGTACATGCTGTCCAACCTCCTGCAGGAGCTGTCCTTGGCCCAGGAGTTCGGCCGCAAGCAGATCATCTTGGACGAGGCACGGCTGAACGAGAACCCGGTCAACAGGCTCTCACGCCTCATCCGCGACCATTTCTGGGACGGCTTGACGCGGAGAATCGACGCATCAACCATCGATATTTGCGCCAAGGACCCCAAGGACTGGACCGACGACCCTCGCCCACGCATCTACGTCCCCTTTGGCGAGCCCGAGCAGTTTGAGTTCTACACCAAAGTCGCAAAAGACCGGCCGGATCTTAGGTTGGATGTTGTCCGCCTGCCAGACTCCATGGAGATCACTGCCGAATTCATTCGTGATTTGAACAATGCCCCAGGCCTCCTCGCCGTTGAGATGGAGAAGATCAAAGATCCCAAGACCGGCGAGGATACCCTGCGTGGTGTGCCCTTTGTTGTGCCTGGCGGTCGTTTCAACGAGTTCTATGGCTGGGACAGCTACATGGAGTCGCTGGGCTTGCTTGTTAACGACAAGGTCGATCTTGCCAAATCCATGGTGATCAACTTCTGCTTCTGTATCAAACATTACGGCAAGATCCTCAATGCTACCCGGTCATACTACCTCGGCCGGTCACAGCCGCCTTTCTTGACCGACATGGCACTCCGTGTCTACGAGAAGATCCGACACGAGCCAGGAGCTCTGGATTTCCTTCGAACGGCCATACTAGCAGCAATCAAGGAGTACCATAGCATCTGGATTTCTGCTCCTCGTTTCGACCCCGTCTCAGGCCTGTCCAGGTACGGACCGATCGGAATGGGTGTTCCGCCAGAGACGGAGGCTAATCACTTCGTGCACGTCCTGGAGCCATACTGCAAGAAGCACAACATGGAGTTCAAAGATTTTGTTCGCGCTTATAACAATCGCGAGATTCTCGAGCCAGAACTAGATGAGTACTTCATGCATGACCGGGCTGTGCGGGAGTCAGGCCATGACACCAGTTATCGATTCGAGAAGGTTTGCGCCAATCTTGCGACTATTGATCTGAATTCTTTACTCTACAAGTATGAGACGGACATTGCCCGCACCATCCGGAACATCTTCAACGACAAGCTGCCTATCCCGGAAGAGTACTGCGTCGGCTCGCTCGTTCCTGGCCAAGTCGAGTCGTCTGCCATCTGGGACCGCAGGGCCAAGCGCCGCAAGTTGGCGATTGACAAGTTCCTGTGGAACGAAGAGGAGGGCATGTACTTTGACTACAACACCGACACGCACGAGCAGACCAATTACGAGTCGTGCACGACGTTCTGGGCGCTCTGGGCCGGTGTTGCGTCGCCCAAGCAGGCCGCTGCCATGGTGACCAAGGCGCTCCCCAAGTTCGAGGCGTATGGAGGGCTACTAGCCGGAACGCTCAAGAGCCGTGGCGAAATCAGCCTCGCCCGACCGAACCGTCAGTGGGATTACCCCTACGGCTGGGCACCGCAGCAGATCCTCGCTTGGACGGGTCTCTACCGTTATAGCTTCACGGAGGAGGCTGAGCGGTTGGCGTATAAGTGGTTGTTCATGATGACCAAGGCGTTTGTGGACTTCAACGGTGTGGTGGTCGAGAAGTACGATGTTACAAGGCCAATTGACCCACACAGAGTTGATGCGGAGTATGGAAATCAGGGCTTGGACTTCAAGGGCGTTGCGAAAGAAGGGTGAGTCAGACCCAGACAGTTGCGACTGCTTGTCTACTATTTGATCGTGGGCCGTTGCTAACCAAGTTTCGCAGGTTCGGCTGGGTCAATGCCAGCTACGTCTACGGCCTGCAAATCGTGAATGCTCACATGCGCCGCGCGCTGGGGACGTTGACGCCATACGAAACATTTGTCAAGGCTCTCGACGAGAACAAGGCCAAGGCCCTCTCTGAGATGGCTTAGACGGGTCTTTCCGTGCTTGCTGTTCATTTCAATCTTAGATGCGGGCGGGCATGTGATTTTGGTGTTGGAGGTGGCACATGACTTTTTAAAAGCAACCGTCAGCAAAGCATAAGAATTTGAAGTAGAGAGAGGCCTTAACCATGGATAGACTAGGGTAGAGAGCACACTCGAGTTGAAGGCGGTCAACGGTCTAAATTCTTGGCTTAGTGCAGCTCGGGGAAAAAGGAACACAGGGACGACATGATGAGGATCAAGATTGGATGGGATGGTAGATAACGTGAACGCAGGACGACGACCAAGACCTTGGTGGTTGCACTAGAACATACCTAAATAGCATGGAGACTTCCAATTCAACATATGAGCATTCTCGACCGACGCCACATTACTTGTGCAAGGGCATTATTAGGTTCGGAACTTGACCGAGAGGCGGCTCAAGGCAGGCCATGCTCTCCTAGATGTTCCGCATGTGATAGCTGGAACGAGTCACGGAGGTGAGACAAGGTGTCTGTAGAGTTGATCAAAGAACCGAGGTCCCACCCTCGATCGGGCCAGGCGTGCATTGTAAGGAGGCTCAAGAGCCCCAGGGGTTGCACCGAAGTAAAAGCTATGACGACAGACCCTTCTATCACATGTCACGCTGGCTCGATTGAGTAAGGGAGCATGGCTTAATCTGTCGGAGGAGCAACACTGGGAGCAGGTGCAATTGAATGAATACAGAAGTCCCCTAGAGACTCCCAGGATCTTTGTAAATTTGTTCTGGACAGGTGAGCTGGTAGGAAAGATGGACAGATTACCAAAGCAGCTGGTTGACCAAAAAGGGGCTCTTGGTTGCACGACATTCAGACGTCAACGTCAACGTCGGCCCACCCCACACAGCTGCATGACGATGAGACAGGTGGTTCAACGTCCCCCCAGGTCCCGGCAGTAAGGAAGCAACCGCCCTATCAGGCCCAATGCCACTTTCTAGAATGCCACATCGTTCCTAGCGCAATGCGGGGGAGAAGCTGGGGGTCTGGCCTACCGAATTTCCAGCGTGCTGTTTTCGGCAATTCGGCCAATGGCCGCATGCGCAGCGCTCCCTTTCAACCGAGACAAGTGTAAGCCGAGCAATACACCACGGCTAGAAGCAACCAAGTACCTGGCCTACCGCCACAGATTTGCCAGGAATGCAAGTACACACACACGCCCTATCTCATACGCTATCACCCACTCTCTCACACACACACACACTTAACACGGGAGTTGACCGAGCACTGGCTTCCAAGGGTGTGTCCGGGGAGGGGTGGGAGGTGATCAACGGGATGGGATTCCTCTTCGCCATAGCCGCTTGGCCGAGCCCTCCCGATGAACCGATGTACTCATAAATGGAAACGCCCGCCTCTCAGCCGTGACAACGACCGCTGCATCGATTGTAGTTTCAAATTATCATATGACGGCGGTAGGACCTTGTCTGTTCTTCCTTAGCCTTGTGCCTCACCTCGCTTCCTTCCCTTCCCTCTGCACGACTTTCGTCACGATACCAAGAGACATACATCTTTACTAGTATATCTCCTCTCTGTCTTCGCCAACTCTCTAGAAACAACACTACTTAGCTGTAGTATCGTCTTTCTGCTGTAATAGACCACGACACATAGACACATAACATACACACATCATGGCTGCCAACAACATGGTACCCGCTGCGGTGGACCTCAAGACCGAGGACGAGCTCTTCGCGAAGGAGGTCGAGGAGGTCAAGAGATGGTGGAGTGACTCGAGGTGGAGGAACACCAAGCGGCCCTTCACGGCCGAGCAGATCGTCTCCAAGAGGGGCAATCTCAAGATCGACTACCCGAGCAACGCACAATCAAAGAAGCTGTGGGACATTCTTGAGGGGAGGTTCAAGGTAGGTCCCCCCCTTCTCTTCAACACCGGCCTTCTTCAGAGATCCATTCCAGAAGAAGGCGTTGAGTGAGACCAGAGAGACTCACGATACCGGGCAGAACCGAGATGCAAGCTACACCTACGGCTGCTTAGAACCAACAATGGTCACCCAGATGGCCAAATACCTCGACACTGTCTATGTCTCTGGATGGCAGTCATCATCAACAGCGTCCGCCTCGGACGAGCCTGGCCCTGACCTGGCTGATTACCCTTACGTGAGTCCTTGGCCTTCCTACCCACTCCCAGTGGCCCAGCAGTGGCAACTCCGTGCTTACCAGCGTTGATCAGACCACCGTTCCGAACAAGGTCTCGCACCTGTTCATGGCGCAGCTCTTCCACGACCGAAAGCAGCGACAGGAGCGCCTGACGACCCCCAAAGAGCAGCGCGCCAACGTGGCAAATATCGACTACCTCCGCCCTATCATCGCGGACGCGGACACAGGCCATGGCGGCCTGACTGCGGTGATGAAGCTGACGAAGCTGTTCATTGAGAAGGGCGCCGCTGGCATCCACATCGAGGACCAGGCTCCCGGCACAAAGAAGTGCGGTCACATGGCCGGCAAGGTGCTGGTGCCCATCAGCGAGCACATCAACCGCCTGGTTGCGATCCGGGCACAGGCGGACGTCATGGGTGAGTTTATGGCCATCGAGAGAAGTACTGGCATAGATAGAGGGGAACTGACCAAGCTGGCCCAACCACAGGCTCCAACCTCCTTGCCATCGCGCGCACCGACGCCGAGGCGGCGACGCTCATCTCGACGACCATCGACCCGCGCGACCACGCCTTCATCCTCGGCACGACCAACCCCAACCTGCAGCCTCTCAACGATCTGATGGTGAAGGCCGAGCAGGCGGGCAAGATCGGCGACCAGCTGCAGGAGATCGAGGACCAGTGGCTCGCGCAGGCCGGCCTGAAGCGGTTTGACGAGGCGGTCGTCGAGGCCATCAACAAGGGCACGCACGTCGACAAGCAGGGCGCCGCGGCAAAGTACCTCAAGGAGTCCAAGGGCAAGTCGCTGTCTGAGGCGCGCGCGCTCGCCCGCGGCATCACGGGCGTCGAGGTCTTCTTCGACTGGGACGCGCCGCGCACGCGCGAGGGGTACTACCGCCTCAAGGGCGGCTGCGACTGCGCCATCAACAGGGCCATCGCCTATGCGCCGTACTGCGACGCCATCTGGATGGAGAGCAAGCTGCCTGACTACAAGCAGGCGGAGGAGTTCTCCAAGGGCGTGCATGCTGTTTGGCCTGATCAGAAGTGAGTTCCCCCCCCCCCCCTCCCCTTTTTGAGTCACATTCCATCGGTTATATGTAATAAGTGCGCACTTCCTTATTGAACTCTCGCTGACAACCACCAACCAACCCAGGCTCGCATACAACCTCTCCCCCTCCTTCAACTGGAAGACGGCGATGCCGCGTGCGGAGCAGGAGACGTACATCCGGCGGCTGGCGTCGCTGGGCTACTGCTGGCAGTTCATCACGCTGGCGGGCCTGCACACGACGGCGCTCATCAGCGACCGGTTCGCGCGGGCTTACAGCCAGGTCGGGATGCGCGCGTACGGCGAGCTGGTGCAGGAGCCCGAGATGGAGCAGGGCGTCGACGTCGTCAAGCACCAGAAGTGGAGCGGCGCAACCTATGTCGACGAGCTGCAGAAGATGGTCACCGGGGGCGTCAGCAGCACCGCCGCCATGGGCAAGGGCGTGACCGAGGACCAGTTCCACTGATCGACTTATTTTTTGTATACCAGATGTGCGTTGCTTGCATGTTCACACGGGAATGGGAATCCTTCTGGAAACTATCGCGATTATGTGACATGCCACCATGAAACACTCCCCTTTCTTGCAGGGCCAATAGTGCCAAGGAGAGCAAGTCTGAAGCATCGCCATCTCAAATTCAAGCATTTCAAGCTGACCATTGGTATATATGTTGCTGCCGTTGAGTGAATTGAGAAGTAAAGAGCCCGCTCAGGACACAACTGATAATCAGGGCCGGCAGGGGCCCCGGCTTGAAATCAGATGCTTGTGACTGGTGCTCACCAAGAGAACCTCGCCCCATTAGAGCAAAGGTGTTGACCACATCAATAAGGGTGCAACTAGGCTGTTCAAGATAGCTTAATGAGCGGCTAGTATGCCAGTGGCCAGTGAACCTGTATGAATATCCCAGTGTGCCAGCTGTGACCTCGAGCTCACCAACGGCTAGGGATCGAGATGTAGAAGTTCGACAGGCACCACGGTAACCACCCCGACCAACCCATTATCCGTCTTCGGAAAGGCAGTCAACTGCGAGAATTCGCGACCTGCGCTCCGGATGTCTGGCAAGATCGAGCGCAAATAGTTCCACATCGTGCTCGGGACAACTGCCACAACCTGATTGCTTCCGCTGATCAGATACGGCGTTATATCGGCAACGGGATTGGCATAGTCCAGAGGAGGAACTTGAGCTCCGTTGATGTAGACCGTTATGGTATCCAAGACTGGCGGGAACCTGATGTACGCTCCCAGGGACGTGCTACTCGCATACCCGGCTGTTGCATCCGGAGGCCATGTGAAGTTCGTGTGGTAGTAGCCCACTCCAGAAGTATTTGTGGCCTCAGGGATGTCGTTCCACGAGACCAGTTCCGTGAGCTGGTGCGTCGTGTTGGTCTTGACGGCGGTGGTGGACGCATCGTTGAAGTTGGCCGGGACCTCCCAGTGCTCCAGCTCCAGGGTCCATGACTCCAGATTGAACGAGTCCGGCGCCTGGCTGGTATGCTGTACTCCCTTGCCAGTTGACAAGGTGATATGCGTCGCGGGTTTGAGGACGCGGTGATGTGTAGCACAACATCCTTGCCTTCTGCGGAGAGCCCAATGACATTTGAGGCCGACTCCGTGACATGGATGCCTGGGACGGAGACTCCATCGATAGGATGTTGAGCAAACGCAATGGTTTTAGTCTGATTTCCAGCGAGCTCAAGTGGAATGGTCGTCACAGAGCCATCGGTCTTGTAATTCAAGACAGGCTCACATGCTCCTGTCCACGCGTCGAGGAAGTAAGGTGCGCCGGTGGACTGGGCTATGACAGGGCCGGATGCCGAGACAGTGTCACCGAAGATGTAGGCGTAGCTCAAGCCACTCGGGGTGTCCTCCCGCCACGTCGTATACCACGTCCCGTTAGTCTGCACGCCGACTCGTGGCTTGAGGCCCAGTAAGTCAAGCTTCTGGGACAGCTCGCCCTCGGCAGCACGGTGAACACTCGCATGGATCAGAAGCTCAGCCAGTGAGCCGTTGAAAGCTTGGTCACCGGGGTCTGTTATGTTCTGGGTAGGATATTGCCCCGGGGCAGAGCCTGCCACGATAATGGGTAATCCAGCCTCTGCAAAATTGCTCAGCTGGGCCAAAGAGCTTTGCGTGAGATTCTGAGAACCAAGCACAACCAATGCTTGGAACATTGCATCTTCAGGTGCGAAAACGTTGTTGTCGACGTACGCCTGTGGCAGGTTGAAGTTGTCGGGTGATAGATATGTGTAAGACCACCCTGGATCATGTCAACTGGGCTCATTTTCCTCAGACGCCACTAATGAATGAGGATGGTACACACCTTTAGCAATGAGGTCGTCGAATTTGTATATTGTCCCCATGTTTGGATCAGTGGCAGATTGTTTGTTGTAGAATGCGATATCAGTCCGTGGGATTCCTTTCTGCTGAACATGTTGGATTCTTGACATGTAGCTCAGTGCTGCTTGGAGACCGTGGTCCCAGTCGGGCCGCTTAGGGGAGTATAAATCGGAAAAGTAGTAGATGAACGCAGTAAATCCTGGCCAGGTTGTCTGAGGGTAATTGCCAGTATATGATTGTCCGTGGATCACAAATTGGTTGATACCGCCCGAGACGGCGCGGTTCATGGCGAACAGCAACTCCGGGATAGCGAAGCTGTAGGCGCGCCCGAAGACGGCGCCTAGCTCATTGGAAAGGACCTTCTTCCTGGCCAGGTTTGCTGCTCCCGAAAATTGGCGATACCCATCTACGTTGTCGTGCCATTGGAGGCTCTCGCTTTCAGGGGCGTCAACGTATGGTATTGATGCTTCCATGTCCATTGGCAGGTTATAAGAAGGCTGGCAAGAAAGTCCCACACCTAAGCCCTCAAGCCATTTCGACAGTGTGGTCAGGTACTCCTGATACCCTGCTGCTAGAGCTGCGCGATAGTCATTGACATATGCTTGTCCGTGGTCTGGCGTGTCTAGGGTGTACCGCGCGCTACCAGGAGAGTCGGCTTGCAGGTTTATGTTGTTGTTCCCGAACATGATCAGAGGCAGATATATTCGGAAGTCATAGCCAAACATATTCTCGAACCTTGCAGGCAATGAGCGAGTCCACGAAATATTCGACCTTATCTCCATGCTGTCTTCCCAACCTACAAGAATATCCGAATCAGCCAAGTCTTCTAAGTTTTCGCATCAGTATTTGACTTTACACATACCATAGTTTCCCACCTCACGCAGGAGATCTTTAATATGAGAGCGGAGATTCGCACGTACAAAAACGGAGGGTACACGGGTACATCTTAGCCCCTATATACAAACAACACCTAAAAATGCTTCTCTCTCTATTTTCTAATTACCTCTAAGCATTCCATATCTTCAAAGCATCTCGCTCACTTTGAGGAATACAAAGAGTACTGGGTTGGGCCTCAAGTGGTGCTCGGCGGTGCCTACCGGCACCGTCCGCCCTCGCCCCATCCGGCCCTTTCTTAACTCAATTGCTAGCCTAGGAAGTAATATTAAATAGAATAATAACACGTAAGGCTGGTTATTAAGTTAAGAAGAAGCTGGCTGGCTTAGAAGGGAGGCGATTTGGGCCGTTGTTTGTATATGGGAGCTAAGATGTACCCGTGTACCCTCCGTTTTTGTACGTGCGAATCTCCGCTCTCTTTAATATTGTCCGTCAGCAGGTAATTCTCCCAGAATGATTGCACTGTCTTAGCGCCCAGGGCGCTGAAGTGATCAACAACATAAGATCCATTATCCCACATAGTGGCAGTTCTGTTCGAAGCAAAATGGAGGTTCTGGTTTTGGGAGAGCTTCTGGTAGAGGAAGAATAGCTCTTGCTCGTTCCCATCGGACTTGGCTTTGGGGCCATCCAATGATACCCTGCCGTCTTCGGAGATCAGTGAGGTGATGTCTGTCAAGGACCCATTCTGTAAGACAACGTCCTCGTACGTCACAGTCGTCACGCCCAGTACCCCAGTCACATTGTACGAGACGTTCGTTCGAAATACAACGATTGCAGAGACAGCGGCCACGAGCTCTCCGCTCAGCCAGCCTGGAATGGTGCCATTGAACGCGCTTCCTTGAGTAGTCGTTCGGCTGGCCGAAATCTGCAAGAGAAGCACAAATGCTTAGCCAGTCTATCTCAAATTGTATGAAATTCAGCACTCACCAAGTCCCACTGCAGGCCTTCGTCATCAGGGTGAACTGGAATCCCTTGTCCTTGATTTGGACCCAGTGCAAAGTCCATGACCATGCCGGCATTCTTGTGAGCCTTCAAGGCTGACGTGAATAAGTCAAGGTGAGCCGGAGTACCAAAGCCGTAGGTAGAAGTTGTTTTCAGGAAGGAGTAGTCATTCTGCAGATCGCCTACCCTCTCAACCTCTTCCCAGAGATCAGAGGGCAGAATATCCTCCCTAATGTAGCTACATACATACAAAGGAGCCTACCTAGGTAGGCAACCCTAGGCAGCTACAAGAGAATGTGAAAGGGCTCTTAGAAACAACCGTAGACCAGTTGACTCCATTCGGAGGTCCTCCAAGTTCGCCTCCATAGTTGTAGAATGGAAGGAGCTCTATCCCACCAGCACCGACGGCCCCAGCAGATTTGATGTCCGTCTCTACTGTATGGGCGTCCACGCTAACATCTGGAAGCCAATATCTGAATCTCGGGCGCTGTGGAGAAGGAGGCCTGAGAAATTCATCCGTGATGTTGCGGTAATTCGACTGTGGACTGGCTTGGCAAGCAATATTAATCAGGGCAAAGACGCCTGCGATCATGTAAAGTGAAGGCATGTTCAACTTTCAGTTGACACTGGCTCACAAGAGGCTACTGCTTATCCGTGTCGTCCTTTTCCAAGAAATACATCGACGCTTATAGCATATGTGGTGATTATAGCAAGGCCATTCATTCAATGTGAGTTCGAAGCTGGAACCAGGCACTTGGGCACAAGTTGATGGACGCGTAGGTATGTGCGGGCTCGGATGCCCATTTCGGTTTCCTCGGGGCTGTGATCAACGGGGGTCGGACACAGTCTCATTTAATCAAATGACCAATATCTGTCGTGCTTAATCGGTGTCTGTATATTGGAGTCCAGTACGAGTACGACGTATTTCGTATTGTCAACTCGGTCTATTGTGGGGCGAACCCCTCAAGTCGGCCCGGTTGCTGGTGCATTGTAGGTGATATGCTACTACCATTGATTGAGGGTGTCAGGAGGCTCTCACGAATACCTGTAGACGTCCCTATATCTTGTTCGAGATGGCTCTTCGGCTCGCTGAGCGGCTGATGCTGCTCATTCGATCGCTTCTTTCAAACGATGTAATCTGGTCTTTTGGAACCATTTTCTTCTTTTTAGCTCAGCTGCACTTTTGGCACTCTCCATGACATATCTCCAATCAACAATGCGCAAGTGCTGGCGATCAAAAAGTGTCAGTCGTATTACCGGTGCCTGAGTAGACCCCACCTTGAAACCTCAGCCAGTCGGATCGCCAGCAATACGCACATTCAACCTATCGTATGCAGAAGGTGCCTTGTGGTGTTGGATGCCACTTCATTGCCTCAATCTGTCAGACCTCCGGCATTATCCAAAAGCAGCGATGTCATGGCGGAAACGGGATCATATCTAAGCATAGACCTGGTCATATGACGCACCCGAAATACAGCCCCACTTTGACATTCAACCAGTGTCACTTAATATACGATACAATCCAGGATGGGCTCGTCATCCTCATCATGACAATAAAGATTTCCCAGACCTGTGTTAATTTGGATCGCATGTACTCGCATGTAATACATGGGACATTGGCTCATCACTGTGTCTTTGTTAATTCCTACTCCTCGTACTACTACTGGTATCACTTGGTTAACATTGAATACTGTCATTGTCTTGTGATGCGCTGAGTAGGCCTACTTATAGGATGACATGCAGTAATCCACCAGCTTCTTCTATGCACATTTGGGTCACCAGGGCCTGATTCACAAATGGCTGAGATATAATTGATTGTGAGCCTAGACGTCGTCAGCGGATTGTGAATTCCGTCAACTCCCATCCAAACCGCTCCGCCATGCCTTGCACAGATGGACGGCTAACGGAGTACTCCATCTTGACTAGGCACAGGGCGTCCAGTCTTTCATACACATCTGTGTCACCCGTTGGTACAAGTATCATGGCTTCACTCCGGCAGTTATCTTCAGTCGTGTTGAAGTGTAGCGCGGAGAAGAACCAGGCTTGCAATACATACCCTTGATCAGTCAGTGGCAAGCCTCGGCGCTCAGATACAGTGCTCAGATATCGCACATCGCCTCTTGCAAGGCGATACGGCCCACACTGGCATTCACCGTCGTAGCTCACATACCAGCAAGCAGCCGGGACCAACAACTGGGACAGCCACCCGTGGATACGCAGTGATGTTGCGCAGCCCAAGGTCTTGCTCGTGGCCAGGAGCTCCGCCGGATTGTGACTTGTCGTCCACTGGACGGCATTCCCGCCCACGTATTCGACTGAAATCTCTGTCTGGGCGGGGATCTCGTTCCCTCGACTCCAGACGTCCCTCCATTCTATCTGGCGGTTTGATGACCGGGCCCGCTTCCAGCCGCACCAGGTCCAGCTGGGAATTCCTCGCCTCCTCTCGGCCACGTCTGACGGCTTCCCGTCCAGCTTGGTCACAAACGGGCGGGGGAGACTCCAAGATAGGCTGCGCAGCAGTGTATGCTTGCCGGATCCACCTACAGACCATCGAGACTCGGGGCTCCAGACAGGGAGCCCCCAGATGTTGCCCAGGAGGAACTCCATGGCGAACCACTCGAGGTAGTTGAGGACCCCTGCGAAGGCGTCGAATCCGTCCGCGTCGTGAGTTAGCTCGCGCTTCATGTACTCTCGCACCCGCTCAATAAAGTATTTCTCTCTTTGCTTTTGTCGGTCTTGCGAGCTGAGGTCCATGGGTGGCTGTTTTTCGGCCACCCAGGGGAAAACTCTGGGGAGCTTGGAGTGGCCCGGCCTGTGCAGCCTCGACAGCGTATCCAGCGGGACATTTAGCCCTTCTGTGCACCATAGCTCGCCGCACTGAAAGTAGCACTGGCTCTGTGTGAAGAGAAGTCTTCTGTTGGATAGAAAACCTTCTTGGTATGTCCACCCACGTGAGTTCCAGTAAGAAACCTCCACCTCGTCTGCGAGGTTTGTGAAAAGCTGGATCAGACCTATTTGGCCTGATTTCAGGGAGTAGGGCATGCGATCTCTGTTCACACCCACGCCCACGAGACCCTGGTTTGGCTGCTCGGCTGCGGATGCGATGATGGTGAGGGATGACTCCGAGTAGACTTTGTCCATATTCCGAATTAGAGAGGTCCTGACCGCTGCATCATCTTGGGGTATGCAGTATCGATCTATCCATAGGTACTGATAGCCAAGCCCCAGAGTCGCCACGATGACATCCTCAATCAGCTTGGGCAATATCTTGGGCAGGGCACCATCAGCAGGAGCTTCTGCCGGATCCGATCCCCACACGTAACTCAGTGTAACATATGGCACACCACCGGGCCAGAGTACCAGCTTGCGAGTGTGGCAATCGATAACGGCAAATTCAGGTATGGACAATACCGGGACTGGATTACAGTCGGGATGTGTGTGCCCACGGTTGCAGTGCTGAATCCACTGGCTTACTACCTCGAGGTCCGCCTGAGGTGACAGATTCCGAGCAAAGATACCGGACGGTTGTGAGTCCAGGGGCATGAAGCAACTGTTGAAGCGCAGTGCCCAGTCTTTGGCCTTTGTTCCGAAGGAGAAGAGCGGCGAGATGAAGTAGACTATCGGATCGTCGTCGCCGGAACACCACTGCCGGTCCTCGGCATCGAGAAACACTGCACTGAATGTGGACGAATGGAGCGCGTACATCCCCTTGCTTACTGCCCCTGGGAGACCGGCCAGACCAGCTGCATCGACGGCCACATTGAACAAGAAGCCACAGAGCGGGCAGCTTGGGTCTCTATCTGCCATTCGAAGATCGCGTATGTGACTGGACTCTGCCGCCCTCAGGCGCCCAGCTGTCACACCATCGTGAGAAAGCCAGCCGGCTATTTTGTCGCAAGTACGACAGAGCCCATAATCAAATGTTGTCCGCTGGGAAATCGAGCCGTACGAATTCGGTTGTTTCCTGTGTGTGACCCGGTCGCGAGCGAGGCTTTCCGTTGACATACTGCTCGGTGTTGACGCGTGTTGACACAGGCTTGGCCAAGGAGCCGCAATTTGTTGTGCAGCTAAGCGAGGATTCTGTGCGGCCATTCCACATACAGTATGCAATGACTAAATGCAGCCATGTAAAGCGCTTGCAGACTTCACGGCCATCTCATGCGTGTCCAGGCACAATGGCACAAGTACGTCGTTGGCTAGGCAAATGCATGTCGCAACCGAGCAGAATTTTGACGGAGCATCATAATGCAGAGCGGGGTTACCACGGTCCAGCCCAGCCAACTTGTTTGATACCTGGTCAGCCAGATGGGCCGTTGCGACCTATCACCACCAAAGTATTAGATAGAGCGGAATGAGACTAAAACCCACGATCACACCTTCTGGCTTGAGGCAAATGTCTTTTGTCGACCGCTTCATAGTTTTTGAAAGCAGAGAACGTTGATATTGCAAGGCAATGTTGCGTCAGAGTATTCCAAGATACACTCCATCGATGTTGCTATCTGGAAAAATGCGAGACCCCGAGCCGCACTTCAACATTACTCGAGAAGCGCCAACTATACTTTTTGTAGACGGTGCGTCGAGCATGACATGCCCCAACACGTGAGAAGGGTCAAAGGCACTCTGCATTAAACGAGGCAGCAAGATAATGAGAGACTCTAGTTAGCTATATCCTTGTATCTCTTTTTTTCCTTTTTTTTCCTTTTTTTCCTTCCTTTTTTTTCTTCTTCGCGTCTGATCCTTCCCAAACCATGAAATCCCCATCTCAAGTGTTTTCACGCCACATGAACACTATGACGCCGCAAGTCCTCATCTGTGACCTCGAGCTCCTCCCTAATTCTGCTTCTTGACAACCCAGACTTGTCCCTTCTTGACTTTGTTCTGGGTGGCACAATTGATCTTGGTGCCGTTCGTACTGCCGCCATTCGCAAGGGTCAGGCAATTGCCGTTGAACTTGACGCTGTAGATGTACAGCTTGTACAAGTCACCTGCCTCGGCCATAGTGATGCGCCAGTGCGCAGAGTTCATGTCGGCGTCACCTGTCTGCGGGACAACAGAACCGCCATCATCTTTGTGTAAACGCGTTAGTGGGGATGGCACCTCATTTCCCTTGGCGGAATCGGCGGGACACGAACCTTTGGCGGCGAGGTAGTGGCCAGTCTTCTTGTTGATCACCAGCCACTTCTTGTCACCAATGTCTGCCAGCTGCCAGAGCTGGTTGACGTTGTTGATGCTGAAGGAGTCACCATACTCCCTGTAAGAATTTTTAGCCCCGTGCAACCTTGAAAGTTACCTAGGTAGATGTCTACTGACCAGCCGTGGATCACCTGCGGCTTAGCGTCACGATCCTCATCAAGTGCGGTCTGGCCGTCGATATTGAAGATCGCGTAGAGACCAGGCATTCCAGTAAATGGAGTGGCATTGGTGGGGTCAAAGTCGGAAGACATTGTAGCGACGCTGATTGATTGTGGTAAGAGTTTTGGGCACTAGTTATCTGTGAAGTAGTGCGATGGTGATCGTCTCCTCTTGCCTGAAGGACAGAACAGTGATTTATACTGGAACTACATCTTCAGCATTGAGGGAGGCCAAAATGTTTCTCCCTACGAAACCGCGAGGACCAATATCGACTTGATACTACTACAAGGCTTGTATTGAAGCTGGTGTTGATTTTCATGAAGTGAGACAGACATTTGGCCTACACGGCCCCCTCAGCTGGCGGTGAGCTGAGCTAAGGGACGTCTGCAGAGTGCCAGTAACAAAGAGCTAGATAGCCATACTGGGCTCTTTCAAGCATGTTCGGGAGTGGCTGGCTGAAGCAACGGCGACATTGACTCTGGAAAATATGATACGAAATGACGCATCTCGTACAGATGAAAAATGAGAAGCCAGAGAGAGGCTCACACAAAGAGTATAAGTGGCAAGTTCGAGGGCTACACACCAAGTGACGCCGTATTGCCTTAGAACCGAGCTATTCCTAGGTATTGCAAAAAGAATACGTCAACCCCACTAGTCATGTGGCGAATCAATGCTATGTGGATGTTGATTTTCGGCAAAAATATTCACTTCTCTAGCCCTTCAGCAGTCTGAGGAACATTGCTCAAAATCCTATCAGAATTAATTGTTGGCCAGAACAGTGTAGCCCAAACACCAAGCACCTAGACCACACCGCAGTATCTGAGCCCACTTCCTTTGTCCATCGACCTTATAAGCTATGAGAAAGTCAATAGTGGCACTTAAGAATGTGATATGAGGCTGTCACATGCATTGATGGGAGCAGAGCGGTGAGTTGAACCACTAAAAACGACGGAAGCGTGTCAGAGGACCATTGGTGTCGTGGTCTGTTTACAACAGGAAGCGGTGGGCAGTACATGATTTACCATAGCTCCGGTCATGTTAAAACATTGATCTGCCAAGGGTGACATGATGGATGACCGAAATTGAGGCCGAGCCTGTGCACTTGCAGTGATGCCGTTCTCATTGTTGTCCTCGTCGTCCGAAATGGAATACCTAGTCTGAATGCCTACACCGCCTCTCTCGATATGACAGCTTCCTGGCACTGGGACGTGAAACGGACTCATGAGTCGGTGGCGGCAGTGACTGAGCACAATTTGTAAGGGGCCAGTGGGAGAAGACGACGCTGAAGATGCGCAGGTCGTTCCTTTGTTGAGTGTGGCAGGGATCTAAGTGAACCGACTCCGCGGACCCTCGGGCTGTGACAGCTCAAGGGAAATAGGGGGCAGACAACACACAGCAAAAGCCGCGGATCTGTAATTTTTCGAAGGCGGAGATTTCGTCGCCGACACGAATGAGGAAACGCTCTGACCGTAGATATTGTGACACGTGCTTCTTGCTCCACTGCGCGCAAGAAGGGAGGGACGTTGAAGTCGTGGTCTTGGAGCCCTATGCCCACCGGATACACAGATGTTTCCATCACATGTGCGAGCTAGCGCTTGTATTTACCCAGAGGGAAAACAAATATTGCGTGGTCGTGCAGATGTAGGAAAAATCCAGCCCCTGGAATAAGAGCTACAGCGCGTAGACGAAGGGCTTGGAAATGGCCTTAACGTGGACACTGGTGGTCATATTGATGGAGGCGTGAAAATCTGGTGACTCCCGGTCGTGGTGACCTTAACCTGGAGTCAAAGTAATTAAATCTCCATCAATGGCACGTCTGCAGAAGGCAGACATGTAATGACACTGCGTGTACAGGCAAGCCGTGGAAAATGACGAGCCGTGGAAACACTGCTTCTTCAAGTATACTAGAATGATCACGGAGATGGGCAGCGTAATCATCACTAAAAATTGATCCCGCATATGGAAACAACGCTATGGGGGTGTTGTCTTCAACACACTCTGGTTGCACCCTAGCTGCACCTACGGTTGCCATTCTGCGACTGCTGAAGGCGGTATCCGTTCATGTCTCTGCCCACCTTCATCATTCCCAATGAGCGGGTCTTTCCTCCAGTCAGACTATCGCGCAATTCCCTCTTGTATGCGCAAGATTATTTGTGATTTTATAAGATACAAGCCGCATGGCAATAGATGCACCCTCGTGCCACACTCATCACCGGCCGCCATTCACCGAGATGCGCTGGATCTCGCTCTGGTACCTCATCTTGAACCCGTTCGTGAGCGCCCTCACGTCAGGGTACTGGTTCTTCAAGAACTCAAAGCCGTTCGGCACGACACGCACCGGCCAGCCCATAACCCGCGACGATCTGTTAGCCTTGAAGCACAGCCAGAAGTAGCCTGCATGCTTATTGTCAATGCAGAACGCGTAGCTCGAACGGTTAGGATTGGCGTCCATGTACGTGGTGAGCCATTTTTCTGCACATGTCAATTAGCAAATACGTCGGAATCATGACGAGCACCTGAGACACATACCAAGCTCAGCCTTCGAGCCCTTCTGGAACTTTTCGCTCTGCATCAGCTCAGAGACCTTCTTGGCCATAGCCTTCACATGGTCGACAATCAACTCGTCGAGATCCGTGTACGAGTGCTTGCCGCCCACACGGAGCAGGCGACCGACGGAGAACTCGTTTTCCTTCTGCAGCTCGAGCACATCGACGTGCTGAAAGACAGCATCTGCCACCTTCCAGGTTATGGCGAGATGATCGTTACCCTTAGATGACGGCCTGATGACGACCTCTCCGGGGGACTGGGACCCAAGCCACTCCTCGGCTTGTGTGGCATTGAAGGGCTTGAACAAGGGGTGTTTGATCACACGCTGCGTCCTGCCGGTGGTCCTATCCTTCTCCTTGAGCTCCTCCTTGTCCTCTTCTTCCTGTCGGTAGTCCCACATGTTCCGATCGTAGTCGTGCCTCCTGTTGGATCGACGCAGCATATCTTCGCGCACAGTCAGTTTGGCCAAAAATGCTTTACGGTCGACCTCTAGGATTTTCGCTTGAACGGTCTGGCCGACTGAGAGGACATCCTTGACTGAAGAGCGGTATGAGACCTCGTGCGCTTCAATGCGACCCTCGATTCCACAGTCCAGCCGAACGATAGCGAAGTCATCCTTGACGATTCGAACATTCACGGGAATGATTGAATCCTCCGCCAGAGATTCCTTCGTCTCTCCAGTAAACATGGTAAAGATCTCGTCTGAACTAAGGGTCATGAAATGCCGTCGCAACTCTTCGTACGGCGCTTGCAGCTCCGCCCTGATAGTCTCAAGCGTTGCCCGCTTCCGCTGGCTGTATTGCGCCTCCAGCTGTTCGGCATATTCCTCAAGAACGAGCTCGTTGACCTTCTCTTGCTCGTCATCCCGGAAGAGCTTGCGAACGATGGCACCGGGCCCATTCTCGATCGTCTCGGCTTGGACATCTTCTTCGTCAAGCTCCAGCGCATCGGCTGCCATCTTTCGTCCAAGCTCGTAATCTTCTGGGTGTACACGAGTGTTGTCCAAAGGCTCCGACTCTGAAAGGGAGGTGTCGTACTCGATGAAAAGGAAACTTGCGCAATTGTCCCAGACCTTCGGGCCGACAACGGGGAGCTTGTGTTGGTCGGGGTCTCCCACAAGTTCATCTCGTGAGGTCACGACACCCCCATTCATGTTGATGCCCTTGATGACAGCTTGCGCTTTTCGTGGGCCGAGACCGGAGACGTACGGCAGGAGATTGGCAGTATATGGGTCTTTGACAGCCTCGTTGATATCGACACCGCAGAGATTCACCATGTCTACCATTGCTGTCTCGAGGTACTTGTTCAACTTATCCGCCGGTAGCAGATTTTGGCAAGGATGGAAGGACAAGGAAATGACATCCTTTCCAAGAGCTGCATACTCTTTGAGTGGATTCTGGAGATAGTGCGCAAGAGCCGCACAGTATCTGGTCAGAGAGCCCAGCGTGGGATGCTCAGTAATCGCCCGAGGACTATCTTTGTAGAGGCGGGCAACCTCATCGTTGACGACCATGACTTCAAGCAAGTCTGTGCGGAGTTCGTTGGTCTCTTGGTCGTCATATTCAGGTCCCATGAGACCTTTCTCGTTGACGAGATTCTCCAAGTCCTTGATGAGTTTGTTGGTGTCGGCACAGAAACCACTGGCAGCGATGACATCTGGTTCTCGTCTTCTGACCAATTCGGCAAATTGTTCGCGAGCCTCTTCGTCCCGCGCCAAGTTTCCCAGTTGGCCGGACTCGATCACGCGCCCATCTTCCTCAACCCAAGCATACGTGATCTTCTCTCGGCTCGGGTCGCCCATTCCATTTGAGAGCGCGAGGACGCGAGGTGTTGTGCCAAGCACCATCCCTTTGGGCTTGTAAGGAGCTTGGTCGAGCCTGCGTGTGTACTCCTCGCGGCAGATCTTGAGAATGGATTCCTGGCACCCTGTGCGCATGCCGTCCTTGACGGCTTTGACCATCATCTTATCCAGCCGCGACATTGCGAGATCCAACACCTTCTTGCGTTCATCGTTCCACGCATCCGCTTTTTCACTGTAGTTGTCGGATGCGAGGTCTTGGTAGAATGATCGCCTCAACTCACGTTCATCTTGGAGGGCTACCTTGACCTCGACCAAGCCCTCTTCCTCAGCCTTCATCATCTTCAAGAAAAGTTCAGGCCTCCTCGCAATGTCTTGCCCATGGAGATTGGTGATGTACTTAATCTCATAGAAGGGATGTGACTCTTCGATTCTACGCAGTCCTTTATCGGTACGACGACAGGTGAAGACAGCGTTGTGGAAGTAATGCTCGCGCATCCACTTGCGCAATCTTGGACTCGAGAATAACTCTTCAGCGTACAGTTGGCGAGCAGAATTGATCACTGCGTCCGCGGTGGAAAAGTCTCCATCCGTCAAGCTGTCTGCCAAGTCGACAGGGTGCTCCGACGGATCATCAGCGACAACTCGGTGCGTGCTCGACCCTGCATTCGACGATGCGTTGAGCCGATTGGACACCACGGTCTCAGGGGGCAGGCCGTAAGCCAGGAAGAAGTCGTATGCCTTGCTCTTCCGGACCCTGTCAAACAGAGACGACCTCGCTCCTGGTCGCTTGAGTGTCTCACCATCCGTGGCCGTGACGTCCTTCAGTTGAGTCGAATATTTGAAGTTGGTGTACTCGAGCAGATCTTGAAGCTCTTCCATCTGCTTTGCCTCTGAGATTTGCTCTTCTAGCATACTGTCTTGCACGTCAATGCTGCGTAGGCTGACAGCACTCTTTTCCAACGCTGCTCGCTTCTCAACGAAGCCGCGAAACTTGGTATCGAGCTCCAAGATCTTCCACAGGTCGTCCTGGTTCAGGAGTTTCTCGGCTTGCACAACGAATTCGGACGAGTCCTGATCGCGTCGATTGTAATCCGGATTTCTTGCTTTCCTAGCGTGGATGAGATAGTCCTTGCGGTGCTGAAATACGTACGGCACCTCGACCGAGTCGATGATGAAGAATTCCAGGACCTTACTGACGGCTTTAGCGAAGTGCCCTTCCAGCATGGGGTCCATGCTGTACTGCTTGAAGTTCCATAACTGGTCCGATATCCATTTTGTCTCTTCCTTCAGATCCGGTTGGACCTGGGACTTCTTGAATGGCCGTCGATCAAGCTGGAATCGTTCCGGCTCATCGGTAGCACGTATCTCGTTGTCCTCGTCCGTCAGAAGCCTCTCGGTCAGCTGGGAGGGCTCGAAGACGTCCTTGAGTTCGAGCTGCTGCTCTTCGATGCCTTCTTCCTCGTCTTCCTCTTTCTCCAGAGCCCACAAGTACTCCTCGCCGTTGCCGAAGATTCTTTCCATGTCTTCCAGTGCCTCTTGTTCCAGATCAGTATTCTGCATGACGCTGCCCATGAGGTGGCGATCGCGCCCGCGAGCGACTTCCATGTCCTCTTGTTGCCTGATGCGCTCCTCTTCATCACCATAGTCGTCCTCGATGAAATCCTCGAATTCGTCGGGGGCGGCGCGGCTGTGGCTCGGGCGCGCGTACTGGCGATCGTCACCGAGATCGTCTTCGTCTTCGAAAAGGGTAGCAGCCAATTCAGCGGGTCGTTTGTTATGGCGGTCCTCATCGCGATGGCCGCGCTTGAGTCGTTTGTATTGTGACTGTTGCCAGAGTCAGCGCATGTCACGGTAGTTGCGATCGGTAAGAATGGGGTATTGAGGCGCACCTGAGGCGGTTCTCTGCTCTGGAACTCGGGGTTGGCCTCACCAATGAGGTCTAAATCTTCCTCATCGAGCTGGGCCTCCTCGTCGCGCTCCGCTCGCCGACGCTTTCTACGCCTTCGGCGCTCTCGCTCATCCGAGTCGTCGACGTCTTCGTCCTCATCGTCAATGAACCCTTCCTGTACCTGTAATTGGTAGTGCTGCGTCAGCTTGGGGCTCGCTGTAGAAGGGGTGAGGGACGGGCAGCTGAGCCGGCTATGCCACACACCTTTTGTATCTCCTCCTCGTCGTCATCGTCATCCTCCTCCTCGCTAGAGTCGTCGACGTTTGCGCGCTCTTGCCGGCGGCGAGGCTGGACCTCATCGCCATCTTCGTCCCCAGCGAAAGATCCCTCTTCTTCCTCATCGTCTAGCTCAGCGCGGTCGTCGATCAAGTCTGCCATGCTCATCTTGAGAGGTTGCGGTAGGTGTTCGTCTCTTTGTTATCGAAAACGGAGCGAGGTGATTGACGACGATCCGTCGGGAGTTGGACTCGCGCAAAACGACTGATAGCTCAGGCAAGTCGACAGGGAACGTTTTGGAAGACAATGCAGAAGTAGCGATTCGCCTTTCCCTGAGAGTTCGATGGACTGAGATGGGAGGTGGAGGCAGACAGCGTGTGGCTGGAGTGAAATGATGAAGTTGGCTATTTGTCTGGGCTGAACACACGGGGGATTTTTTGGAGCCAGCAAGCTGAGCTCAACATAGAGCCGCGCCCCAAAACGGGTAAGTCTCTTGCCTGCCGGCTGCTGTCGTCAGGCAAACCACCACTTAACCATTTAAGAGGCACGCTAAGTGCGGTACTGTGGGTCACTAATAACCCAGTGTGTGGAGGGGGAGGGGGACAGGCAGGAGTGGTAATTGACACAATTGTATCTTTCTGAATATCTTCACTATCGTTGTTCAGACCTGAGACATTTTGACGACTGGCTGACTCCCATACACTGGCTCTTCATTTCCAGCCTCAACACAAACAAGTGCTGGGCTTGCAGCTGCTTTACAATGCACCCATGCCAGTGAGCTCTGACATTTTTACTGAAGCCAGGATTGGACTTGAAGTGCACTAACCTCCTTTCTTTACATTACCTAAGCTTGTTTGTCTATCTTTGCTTATTACACATGGAAGGGAACGGTATGGGGAGCCAGTATGCTAAGTGTGTTTGAGGACCTTTCCAACTACAGCCTCAGAAGCCACACCCCTGTGCACATCACTGCCTTTGCAGGATGTCACTTTAACAGCCATAGATGGGGCTCATCACTTGAAGTCACAACGGCCAAACAGCTGAGGCATTCTTTCTGCTTCTTTTGGAAGTTACTTCCTTGGCATAACCGTAGACTTACTGTATATCACTATCAGCCAACCTGGCCAGAGGCCATGTTATTTGTAGCAGCAGGAAAAACTTTTGCTGCATGATTCAAATATTTAATAGAGAGCATTGTGTGCTATCCAACCACCTATGCTCTTTTGTACTTCCTCATTGTGCAGAAAGAAGGACATAACTGGTGTCCCAAAGTCTGTACATGTGTCTATCACTTTTCAACAAGGAGCTGCGGCCAAGGAGGGAGAAAAGGAGGGAGATATGTCCTCCTCGAAAGCACTTCAGCAACGGAGGAGCGGGCACAGCTATCCTGAAGCAATGTCTTCGACCTTAATGCCACCAAAAAAAAAATTGTGTTGAAAATAAGGACCGGCTGAGGAGACGTGTTGGTTAGGAGTTTTGGCAGTAACAAGAAGTATCGAGTTGAGAGACGGGCCGGAGTAACCTGCTTTAAAATTCGGCGCTGGACCCGCGGACCCTACCTGCGCAGGTAGGGGTGGCTGCCGGAGACCCTCCCGGTAGGCGGACTAGGCGGACGGACGGCTTGACGTGGGGATTCGTCCCCCGTTTGCCGCAGCCCGTGTCATGCAGTTTGGGATATCGCCATATTCCATCAATATGATACAGCTCCCAACCCTGAAGCCGGGCTGGGGGTGGCAAGCCCAGCGGTTGCTCCTACGGCAAACGTGTCTCGAGCAATCTTGGGGGGCACATCATCACTGCTGTGGTGCGCTTGGTGCAAGAGCATGCGCCTGGGCGGCCACAGAGAGCGACGACTGAGCCGCTGAGGTGCCTGGTGCCAGGTCACAGGTGCACGTCCGTCGACCCCCTGTTGGCACGCAGCACCGTAAAACGAAGATTGGATGGCCAATGGAGAGGGCTAGGTCCGTATTCGAGACGCCAGCCCGTTTTGAGCGTGCCACACACTCAATGGCTTAACTCCACTAGAACCATTGGGACCATTGGGAACAGCGGGATGGCGTCCATTTGCTCGTCAGCCCCTTTTTCTTCGTCCTCATCTAGATAGCTAGACTGCTAGATACAAGAAGAAGCCGGGATGCACGCATGCATGCATGGACAAGGGATGATGGCTCATCATCGTGACGCCCTGCTGTCCGTGGTGATGTACGCCGCGGCCGACACCTCACCACGAAGATCCTTATGGTGCAGTTCGTGCAGTTCATGCTGGGTTACTTGCTGCTTGCTACTATGGTACCGTAGCATCTGGAGTCGAATCAGGACATTGGACGGCAGAAAATGCGCCCCGACGGCGTCAAAAGACGAATCGCATTCCGTGGCAAGCAGCACCGTTGCAATAAAGACCGGCTCGCCACAGTCTATTGCCTGCTTACCGTGCCGTACCGGAAAGCCATGAACCCATAATAATGCCCAGGTAGTCTACATACACAATAAGCGAGGTGTCGTATCCGCCCGCGGTATCAGATTTTGTCTGTTTTGGGTCTCGACTCTCCCCTTGGGGGGCAAACCAGCGTCGAATCTCGCCCGTGTCGCCCGTGCGGTCCAGTTGACACCCCACTGCCTCGGACGCTTGCACTGATTCAGTGGGCCTAATCCGACGAGACTTGGGCGGGCTTGAGCCAACGAACGACCCTTCACTCTACCCTGTCCCCCGGACTTGTTTCCTCCTGTTCTTTTTCTGCTGGCCAGTGTTTCAACCCAAAGCAGAAAGACACTCTTCTCTCATCGAGCAGACTGTCGGGTGCCCGTTGACTGATAGAACGAGAGAGCCATTTGGGAAATAAACAGCCAGGTTTGCACACTTCCCGCCCACCTGCAGCTTGCATACGAACCGTTGTTAATGAAAGCGGCACAGCGCCCGATATCGATACCCTGCCGCTTAGAAAGCCCCCACCAGACGACAACTACCTCTCCGCCTGACTGCCCAACCGCCCTGCGACTTGTTCCCTCCCTCCCGAAGAGCTGTCTCGCAACGGCACTAGAGCTACTTGGTCGTCGATAGACTTTCCAAGGCTTTAGGTCAACGCTCGAACAAGCTGGCAACAGACCTGTCTCGCAGGTGACTGGCAACGGTCAAACGGTCCCGTCCGTCAGATTACCCCTCCACGCGCAAGGCTGATACAGCCTCTGCAACCGCTCGAGGCCTGTAAGAGGGTCCTGAGACGACTTCGCATCTCCTCCGACCGACAACTACAAGCTTCATCCAGAACGCCATTCGAGCCCAGCCAAGATGGCCGACTTTGCGCCTCGCTCCATGAAGCGCAAGAACGTCAAGGGCCTTGCCCTGACGCCTGCAGCCCCCAAACCGCCACCCACCTCCGAGAATGCCAACATCCGCCATTCCAGGAACAATTATTCCGAGGACACCTCAGCCCAGCTGGAAATCGGCATCGAGTTCAACCTCGACCTTCGTCCAGAGGACCTTGAGATCATCAAGGATCTGGGCCAAGGCAATGGAGGCACCGTGAGCAAGGTCAAGCACATTCCCACTAACACCACCATGGCCCGCAAGGTGAGTCAACTCCAGAAAACCCCTGGCCTCTGCTCAAGCGTTTCTAATAGCACCCAAGGTCATTCACGTCGAGGCCAAGAGGGAAATGCGCAAGCGAATCGTTCGGGAGCTTCAGATTATGCACGGCTGCCATTCCGAGCACATTGTCACCTTCTACGGTGCCTTCCTGAACGACAACAATGATGTAATCATGTGCATGGAGTACATGGACGTTGGGTAAGCTGCAATCACATACAACTCCTTTCCAAGATGTTGGACACTGTGCTGACCCTCACCCCGAAGCTCGCTCGATCGAGTCTCGAGAGTTTTCGGCCCAGTCCGGGTTGATGTGTTGGGCAAGATTGCCGAAGCAACCCTGGGTGGCCTGACCTACCTTTACTCGAAGCACCACATCATGCACCGAGACATCAAGCCCTCCAACATCCTCGTCAATTCCCGCGGCCAGATCAAGCTTTGCGACTTTGGTGTATCTGGAGAGCTCGTCAACTCGGTCGCAGATACCTTTGTCGGAACATCTACATACATGGCTCCAGAGCGAATCCAAGGCGAGAAGTACACGGTCAAGTCTGATGTCTGGAGTTTTGGTCTGTCAATTATGGAACTTGCCATCGGCAAATTCCCCTTCGCTGCCAGCGAGCAGCTGTCAGATGCCGAGAGTGCGCCAGCTGGTATTCTCGACCTGCTCCAGCAAATCGTTCACGAGCCAGCGCCCAAGCTCCCCAAGAGTGATGCCTTCCCACCAATCTTGGAAGACATGATCCAGAAGTGTTTGCAGAAGACGCCAGATGACCGTCCGACGCCCGATGAGCTTTTCGTGAGTCCTATCTCGACCAGGCAGGCCGACGCGATGGAAGCTAACTTCACATAGGAACGGGACCCCTTCGTCCAGGCCGCCAAGAGAACCCCTGTCGACCTCCGAGAATGGGCAGTAAGCCTGATGGAGAGAGACAATCGCAAATCTCACCTGGCGCCCCAGCTCTCCCCGTCTACTCAGGATTTACTGCGCTCGAAGGACTCTCCAGACCCGGCCGTGGATGACCGCGCGTTGGAAACCCCCACATCAGGTGAGATTCCCATTGTGGGCGCTATCATGTCACCTCGTGACCAATATAGCAGCGTATCGAATCGATCCCCGACACGATCAGAACGGGGGGCAGGGAGCAGCACTGGCCGATCAGGTGGACCGCCTGTACATCCGGGACTAGGCCAACGCGGCACGACGACAAACTCGATACCGAAGATGATGCCTCCTCCGCCCCCGCCTCCTGGTCGACACAGCCCCAGCCCATCTGCCGGCTCGATCAACAAGCAGACCTCCTTTGCCCTGCCCCTTCGTCCTCCTCCCCCCGGCCCCCTACCACCTCCTCCCCGGAGGCAGACGCCACAAACCCCCGACGAACATGGAAGCAGCATCCGGGGAAGCCGGCGACAGGCGACTTTCGGCATTCCGCAGGGCTCGACCAGTGCGTACGGAATGGGATATCCAAACCAAGTAAGACGAGAATAGGATACTCTTTCTTATGTTCCCAAGCCACGGACCCGACAAGCCCGCGAGCTGGCACCTTCTAATTTCCGCCTTCCAACCCCATCAAGGATTGACCTCACTTTTCTCTCTGATCTCATTGAAGCACAGTCTGGCTGCACAAAGCTTTGAGAAAGAACCCAGATCTCTCTCCTTCTACTTACATGGTAGTTGTTTCTTGCATAACCCCGGCGTAACCGGCTTCGAAGGACCTTGTCTGGTGGCAACACACTGCCCTACGACTATTGAACATATTCACGACAGCTCTTTCTAGTACACCTGCTCCTACGAGTCTCGAAACGGACGGGAAACCAGCAGGGTTGGAGAATTCAGGCCACTTGTCCATTTTTGGCATTTGCGACGGACTTTCTTTGAGGAATTCAAACCATCTTGCAGCGTTGTGTGGGAGGGAGCAAGCGTGGAGAAAACATGTTCAGGGATTGGCACTTCTGTCTATTCGGCTGGCTGGCAGCATTTGGAAAGGAGAGAAGACAAAAGGCTGCTGACCTGTGGGGCGCATAGCCCAGACTTAGACAACCTGAATACGATGTGGTTGGATGCCCGGCACGTCTGGTTCATCGTGTCGCTTGTGTTCAGGGATTCCAGCCCAGTTCCTGTGTGCTCCGTACCTACGTTTTCTACACCATCCTCCACTCGCATCTCGGATTTGCATTGAGTCTATTGTGTCAAAACTGGAGGCCGGAGCCCCTTGGAACGGTCTATACCTTGCGCCTCAGACCGTGGCCACCAAGAATACGCCCCTTAGCCCAGCATGCGAGGCGGGGATAGAAGATGAAAAAGACGTTCCACCGCCTCATGTTTCTCATATGTCCCTCCCTGTGAAACCATCCTCCAAGTGATCAATCAACTCATCCAACCGGCCAATCACCAGATCGGTATGCTCGTGCTTGGCCAGGTGCTCATTGGCAGGGTTGACAAGAAGGACAGTTGCCGCTCCCGCCCTTCGTCCAGCCGTCATGTCATCGATCGAGTCGCCCACCATAATCAAGCCGCTGGCGTCAGCCTCCTCCCCCCGCCCCTCCCCGTCCAGCGCAGACGCACTACCGCCGCTGTCCACTACCTCGGACTTGACCTCGGCGCCGTCATCCATGAATGCCTTCTTCAGCTCCTCCCCGCCGCCGCTAGAGGAGCCGCCAGGCCGCGTGAGCCCCCATGAGCGCGCGATGTGCAGGATGCCGGCCGGGTCGGGTTTCGGAGGCCGGAACTCTCGCGTGATGACTGGTGTGTGTCAGTAGCCAGCTGCGGAGTGATGAACGTGTGGATCGTAGCAGGAGAAGAACTCTACTTACTCGGGTGGAAGGACTTGACGGTCGACAAGAACTTAGTGAGAAGGTGGTCGACGGGCACTGCAGCAATAAGAGTTAGCGAACAAAGCACCAAGGAAGAAGCTCTGTTTAAAACAAGGCAAGACCAGGGCACAGTATGCCCAAAGCCTGTCTCAAAATCTGCAGCCTGACAGGCCTTTGAGGCATAGGCTGCAGGTAGAGGTTGTTTATTCTCAAAGGGGGTAAGATTGTATCTTGAAGCTGCTTACTATCAAAGTTGCGCGTGCAGATTCCCTTTGGCAGGTTCTTGCTGTCAATATAGGCCATCAGCTCGACGAGGCCCGGCTGGGCCTGCTGCTTGGACATTGCCGTGCGCTCGACGTCGCGAATTAACTCCTGGGAGGAGGGTCAGATTGAAATGGGAGATGTGCATCGGGGGCTTTGGTCTCTTACCATGGCCTCCTCTCTTTTCTCGGGCGTAGGGAGGGAGTAGATGTGCTCGAGGATGTCGGTTTCCTTGGTGATTGAGAGAGCGCTGCGCATTTCTCCGAACATGTAATTCTGTGGTTGGCTATGATCGTGTTAGACGATTGGACGCCAGCTCCTTCTTGTTGCTATCCGAGGTCTTGGATTTCACTTCCAAGGTGGCTTGAAACAAGAAGAGCCACAACAAATTAAAGCTGGACTTCCAGAGTGCAATGTTCAACAGCAGGAGGTTGCTGCCGGGGGAACAGGAAAAGCTGGAGGGAACCAACCAGAGAGTACCATCGACGTCAAACACAATCCCCTATATAAGCAGTATTAGAGCGATGCATGGGTGAGAATATGTATGGAAGACAGGATCACCTACCTTGAGTCTAGGCAGGTGAGTATTTGCTGCCGCCCCCTCCTTGAAAGGAGCGAATTTCCTTGCTCCAGCAGCCATCGTGGACAGAAATTTTTGCATGGGCTTTCTGATATGGTAAGAAGAGGCTTGCAAAGATCAGTCTCGTCTCCAGAAGTCTGTTGGAGGACGTGACCTCGAGCCAGGATTGGCTTGTCTGACTCGGCTCGTGGTCGATGTCGGCAAATTTTGTGCAGCAGCGAGTGCTGCCGGCGTATGATAATGCAGGTGAGTCAGGAACTGGCTTTGGAAAGGCGACGCCAGATCAGTCCGAATTGCAGATGAGCTGTCCTGATTGAGACTGCCGAGTGGTGACGGATGTGACTTCTAGCAGGAGCATTCGATGCCACGATGTTGCGTGCACGGACCAACATCGACGCAATGGGGAAGTGGATCAAGTTTGAACTGCACGTTCATGGCTCGTCTGCCAGTCACCAAGGTAGAATGCCCATCAGAATCTCTGGGAGAAGTGTAAGCACCTAATTCTGCGTGTGGATAGCAGGAATACTGGTGCCTCCGGTTCGGTCTTCTTAGGAGCTGATCCTGTCATACTATCCACTTCAAATCCTACAGGATGTTGCTGTGGCATGATGGCCTTGTTGAAGCACCCCTGGCCGTCCAGTATGCAGAATATGCCAGACTGGCGAGCGTTTCCTCATAGATCAGCAGGGCATTTCATGGTGGTAGCAGAGATCGTTTGCTCTCCTATCTGACTCGCAGGTTTTGAACTTAATTTGCAGCGTCTGAACGCCGATTCGAGGTCACGACAACTATCTGCTTTATTTTCAGTGTAGATACGCCACGAACGCAGCATGGCTAGGCGTATACTATGATGAACACAACACTCGAGATGATGCTCTACGCCATACGCACAGGTGGCCGGGAGACTGTAGAAATTCTGGACAAGCACGTTGATTCCGGTGGCGAAGGATGATGGCCAGGACTTATAAAAAATAATGCGCTGCAGCACGACCTCATGTCAAAAACCATGATGGCAGGGCTGGAAGGATCAGTGAGCTGACATCCTAATCGCTTGGGTGTGAAATGTCCTGCTGGGGGTACAAATGTATTCGATCCTCTTACGGGCATTGGCAGCATCGACAATCAATCGTGACTACATAGTGCGATGTGGTAGAATAGGACCAGCGAGTCATAAAACGAACAGTTGTAAGACGTGTAGATTATATCCACGACTCTGTATGGCGGCTGGCTTGCAGGTGTGGCCCCTCGATTAGAGCGCCCAGGTGGCATGGGACTCTGGTGGGAGGTCAGCAAAAGGATGGGATGCAACGCGGGTGGTGTTCGCCAAGGTGGCAGCAGCCGGCCAGTCAGATGCGGACCAGGATCACAGCTGGAGTGAAAGGTCCGCAGAGCTAAGGTCTGAGGTGCTCTGGCAGGGCGATCGATTGCAGGCGCTGCTCTTCTCCGCAACCCCAGCGGCACGGGTGGGCTGGTGGGCAATCGATAGACAGATCATTTGCTTAGCTCTGTGCGACCTGGCCGTCGTCAGTCGCGGGTCCATTCCAAAATCAGCAACCGCACCTTGGGCATCCCATCCCAACCCACCACTTCCGCCGCCCAACAGCCCTGTCTACAGTAGTGCATCTATCCTGCATCCAGCCCCAAAAGTCCACCCATCTTCTCATGGGGGAAAGATCATGAGCCTTATTCTCTTCGACAGGACCTCCAGGCGATGTGCAAGCAGGTCGCATAGAAGAGGGAGAGCTTGCAATGAGCTCATCGTCCCCGTCCCAGCCGGCCGGCCCACCAGGGCCTGCAGAACGGCCCTCAAAGCGGAGTGTGAGTCGTCAAAATCGCCAGCCTCCCTTACCAGCTGGTGCTGGTCCTTTCTCTGACTTTTCTTTCGCAACGCCAGAAAATGCCCCCAAACGGCACCTTCATCGATGCACAAACGGGCCAGCGATCCCGCCGACAATTCACCTTGCGCGGTGCCTTCCGCGACCGCGGCCGCACCAACACCAGCGATAGTAATGTCTCGATGCACCCATTCTTCTCGCGCGAGGGCTTCTCCGAGAAGATAGACGCACTAGGCCACAATGTCAAGGCTTCCATGATCAACAGCTGGGCCTGGCTCAAGTCTCCCAGCGGGAGGGGCGTCATGAAATGCGTCGTCGCATACTCGCTCGGGAGCTTGTTCACGTTATGGGAACCACTGTCCGACTTCCTGGGCAGGCCAGACGGGAAACATGTTGTCGCGACCATCACTGTCTATTTCCACCCTGCGAGGACGGCAGGCTCCATGATCGAAGGCACCCTGATTGCCATCATAGCCGTCATCTACGCCGAGATAGTGTCCATATGTTCTATGGCTACCTCGGTCCTCTTCGGCTCGACTTTACACATGGTCGCTCTGGCATACGCCCTGGTCCTTTTGATCTTCGTCGGTGGTGCTTTTGGATTCGTGGGATGGGTCAAGCAGAGGATGAATAACCCTCAAGTGAACGTTGGGAGTACGCTGGCTTCGCTGTCTATGATCAGCATCTTGACGAAGGAGAACGCTGTGCAGGACAACGTCTTCTCGAACCAGAAGATCATTCAGGTCTTGAAGATGCTGATATGTGGCATCTTCATTACGGTTGCTGTCAATCTCACCCTGTGGAGGACATCCGCGAGAGCACAGCTGCGGGACGGCATGACCAAAGCATCCAGCTCTCTCGGCGAAATGCTGACCATGATAACACATGGTTTCCTGAGTGGCTCAGAGGAGGAGTGGTCGACCCCCGAATTTGCCAAAGCTTCGGCCGGGTACAATGCCGCGTACAGTAAGATGTCCAAGAATCTTAGGGAGGCGAAATTCGAGCATTACTTCGTGGGCGACGAGAAGATATACCAACTAGACAAGGCCGTCTACAAGTCAATGGAGAACTTGGCGCAGTCGATTGGTGGGTTGAGGAGCGCGGCCAACACTCAGTTTGCCTTGCTAAAGGAGGGCCCCGAGGCTGGATCTGGCAACGTCTCGCCCAGCCAGCTTTCTCCGTCCCTGTACCGCACTTTCTCATCGAGCATAAGGAACCATCTGCCAACGCTCTCGGCGATCGATGAAGGGTCCGACGAGAGCGACGATGAACAGTCTATCCATGGCGCACCATCCAGCACCCCAAGTTTCCGCTCACCCAGCGACATATTCAGCTTGTTTATCGCCTTGCTAGGTCCTTCGATGAAATCATTGGCCTTCACGCTTTCGGAAATACTGAGCGAGCCGCCATTCGGGGAGGCGCCAGACTATGATATTACCATCAACGATCACTTCCGGCAGAGTCTCTTTGACGCGCTTTCACTGTTCAACGAAAACAGAGCGAAGGCGCTCGAAGAATTATACAAGAACATAGAACATGGGCGATTGAGGTCCGATAAGATCAAGGCTGACTTTGAGGAGGTGGCTGCGGCCTGCGGCCACTTTAGTTTCAGCCTTCAGAGCTTCGGCGAGGAAATGAGTAAATACTTGGATGTTTTGGACGACCTCAAATACGCGACAGAGCACAAGCGGCGGAGCTGGCAATTCCTGGCTTTGTGGAAGGAGTTTCACCAGCGCCAGACTCGCGCTCCTTTACTTCCTTTCGAAGTAGAACGAGAAGCGGTTGTGAGGCCGATCAGGAGGTCGCAGCTACCGCGAGGCGTCCCTGACCAGATGATCCGACGCAGAGACACTTTCAGCTGGGAGGCAGAGCCTTCGGCCAGCGATGTTGTCAAAATGCTGTCGCAGAAGATCCTGACTTTTTTCCGATTTCTAGCTAGAGATGACAGTAAGTGTGCTCTTCATGGGCTCCTGGAATACATACTGACGAAATGGCTTCACAGTTCGATTTGGCATCAAAGTTGGCGTTGGCGCCATGCTCTATGCCATGCTTGCCTTTATCCCCGAAACCAAGCCGATATACATGCACTGGAGAGGCGAATGGGGCCTGCTGTCTTTCATGATCGTGTGCTCCATGACCGTTGGCGCTGCCAATACCACGGGTACCACCAGAATTCAGGCGACTATATGCGGTGTGATATTCGCAGTCATCAACTGGACTATCAGCCGAGGCAATGGCGTGGTGCTTCTCTTTCTCGGCGCACTGGTTGCCTTCGGCAGCTTCTGGGTTGTTATCGTCCAGAATAAGGTGTCCATGGGTCGAACTGTGCTCCTCGCTTACAACGTCTCTCTGCTGTACGCCTACCTTATTGCGAATAGAGTCGAAGACGATGACGACGATGAAGGAGGGGAGACACCTTATATTGGCGAAATCTGCCTTCACCGAGCACTTGCCGTCTCCGTGGGCATCCTCTGGGGGTTGATCGTCTGTAGGCTCGTCTGGCCTATTTCCGCGCGCAAAAAGTTCCGCGAGGGTATTTCGGTGCTCTACTTGCAGATGGGTCTAATCTGGAAACGTGGTCCGCTGGCCATCCTTCTGCGCAGCGACTGCTCACGATCCTATCTCAAGTCGGGTGAACAAGCTGCGCTACAGCGATACGCCTCTCGACTGGAGGTTTTCCGGCAGTCCGCCCTGTCTGAGTTTGAGCTACGTGGGCCGTTCCCCTACGAGGCCACGGGACGGATTATGCGCAGCACGAATAGGCTGCTAGACGCGTTCTACGCTATGAGTCTGGTCACCCAACGCCGCGGTCAACTCTCGGACGGGGAGAAGGCCCTACTGCTATTCACGGCAAGAGAGCGTGCAGTACTCTGTGAACGCATATGCCACGTCTTTCAAGTGTTGGCAAGCTGCCTGATGCTCGAGTATCCCCTCACAGACGCGATACCCAGTGTCACCGGGATCCGTGATGAGCTTCTCGGCAAGATCTTCCTGTTCCGCAAGGAGCACGCCGCAGCCATGAGAGAGAAGAAGGAGCGAGAGGCAGCCGAGGCAGGAGAACCACTACAGCGAGACGTCGGCGCCGACAGCAACGGCCACACCAATGGAAATGGCGACGGTCCAGGCTCGCCAAAGTCACCCGATGTAGCCAGGCGCGGTAGCAGTAGCAGCAAGAGGAGCTACAGTTTTGGCCATTCGGCACTTAGTGGCAGTCTGGCGGGTCAAGTGCACCTCGAAGAAAAGGACTACGCGCTCCTATACGCGTACGCCCTGGTCACGGGTCAGGTGGCTGAAGAGCTCAAGATTGTTAGAAAGGAAGTCGAGGGCTTGTTTGGCGTGCTGAACGAGGAGGCGTTGTTGTTGCAATAAAGCCGAGGAAATACTTGAACATGCGTTTATCGACGGTCACTGCCGGCTTTTCAGCAGTCATGACAGACTTGACGAAGCCATATATGATAGGAGTTTTGGAAACAGGGAAAACGGAACCAGCATTTTCATATACGGGACTGTGCTGGATAGAGGTAGTGGCTATCCTGTTTGTTCGAGCATGGTGTTTCGGTCAGACTGGATGACTACAGTACATGTCATGACCCAGAGAAAAAGAACATAAGGAGGCTACTAACGATCTGAAATTTTTGTCGTTGCTCATGTGGGATTATCGTGTCTTCTGAAGTTTACATGTGGCCACATATTCCTGGAAGACAAATCCAAATCGGGTGTCCGGCGTTACTGGATCCCAGAATCATATTACACCACTTGCATTCATTTTCAAGACGTGCAAAATGTCTTAGCATGACCAAGCCTGCGTAAGAACTTGGCAAAGCTTGTCCACTTGATAGAAATGCGACTTGTCAACTCGCACCTCAGTCCGCCAACCAGTTCCAAAGATCTGCCCAGTGTTCAAGCTTCGAGGCGAGAGCACATCTCCACAGCCCTACACTGCGGGTCCAACTCGGCGCGAAGAAAACCGCCGGCACACACAGCGCCGGTACGTAATGCCAATGTAAAGCCCGTCTTCGTCTCCGCCGCGCTCTCTAGAACTCGATGTTACTTGCTTGTCATGGATATGTCGCCCGACCTTCCTTTCCTTTATTCTGGGTGCATCCCATGTGACCACGGAGGAAGCAACCAACCCCCAACCTGGTCTGGCTTCGGCACCGGCGCGTTCGGCGCATGCGGGCGGCGCCGAGGGAGCCGCTCTGACTCGCTCGCCACGCGTGGGATGCATCGGACTGGCGGGCTACGACTCGGATACAAGGGGAAGTTTCTTTGCTTTTTCCTTGACCGGTGGTATCAGTAACCGGCGCTCGTTGATTTGACGGCCGGCGATGTACCCCGGCGGCTGTCCACCGCAGGACACCTGGAAATAGTGGTGTGGCAGAAGCTGGCCTGGAGTACCCAGGTATATAATAGGCTCATGAGCTGTCTTGGCCTTTTCCGGCCATAGCTCGCCCTCATGAATGGTTCAACTACCGCAAGGCTGTATCACCAATGTAACCTCGTTGACTGAGCTGGTGGTCACGATGTTCCTTCCTTCTTACTTGATCGTCTCAGCTCGCATAGTCACGGGTTGCACACTCCTACAGCAGGAGTTGGGCGGTATCCTATTTGCGCCCAGCGATCAAAATAAATCCCACTCAATTGTAAAGTCCAATCTACACAATGCCGCATGAGCATTAACACACACAGCCACCTATGCCTGTCACGGCGCGGTGTACTTGTATGACTAGCATTTCCACGACATGCTTAGCCGAAAGTCTATGCAGGTATAACAGTCTTATAGATCCCTACGAGAAGCGCGATTGCCCTCGACTGGCCACAGCATTCCGCGGTTGCAACCAAGGGGTGTAGGTCGCTATATAATGATAGGTTGTGGCGGCGGTGTGTGGAGTGATCCCTCGTTTGCTGACACCAGTCTACTCCTGCATACTACGGTTCCATCACTTCTCCCGCACCTGCATCTTGACCGATTTCTCCAAAGAGGGCGTGGGGTTCTTGCTGTGGTTCGTAGTTTATATAGCCCAGTATGGACACTCCTCTCCTGTCCAGCGGGCGAAGTCTTCGACCCAACTACCAGGCCGCCAACTCCACAATGGCCGCACAAAGAGTCACCGAGGCCCTCGGCCGGCCGGCAGTAGACGCCAAAACACCGTTCAAGGTCGGGGACACAACAGACGGGACCCGGTCTGCGGCCGGCGACGAAAGCGTCGCCGCCAACCCATTTGCAGATCCGGCGGTCGCGGAGCACTACCGGGCTGTCTACGAGAAGGCGCAGTACGAGTGCCGGCACGCCTTCGACCCGGAGCTGGAGTGGTCGAGGTCGGAGGAGAGGGGCCTCGTCAGGAGGCTGGACTGGCACGTCTGCACGTGGGCGTGCATCATGTGCTTTGCGCTGCAGGTGGACCGCGATAACCTGGGCCAGGCCGTGTCGGGCAATATGCTGGACCAGCTAGGTCTCTCTACCAACGAGTATAATTACGGCCGGACAATTTATTACATTTCGTTTCTTCTGTCCGAGGTACCCTCCCAGCTCATCTCGAAGAAGTTCGGCCCCGATAGGTGGATTCCGGTTCAGATGGTCCTCTGGTGCGTGACCGAACTTGTTCACGATGAACTGCAGGAAAACACGGGAATCGCTGCTTACAAAACTGTCTAGGTCAGCTATTACTTGCACTCAGGCGGGTTTGACGGGCAGAAATGGTTTCTATACCACAAGGGCATTGTTGGGGGTCTTTGAGGTATGTTCACTTTGGACATACACATTTCGGGAGACCGACTGATTGACGTGAACAGGGCGGATTCATCCCGTACGTATTGCCAGTCTTTCTCATCATAAGCCACATGGGTCTTCTACCGGCATCATCTTGAGCAAATTCACTCATGGATCCGGAGTATCTTGTTAACATGTTGCTAAGTGACCTTGTTCTCTGGCTCTCATATTTCTACACGAGCCGAGAGCTGCCGATGAGGCTCGGCTTCTTTTGGACAGCAAACAGTCTCACTGGGATTGCGACGTCGCTACTCGCGTTTGCTTTGCTCCACATGGATGGTATAAAAGGCCTCGCTGGATGGTAAGTACATTCTTCTCCTGCTACAGTTCCACAATCTTTGTGTTTTGGAACGTTCGAGAATGCATCACTTTAGGACCCGTAGCAAGAGATTAACAGGTAGTCACAGGAGATGGCTTTTTCTAATAGAAGGCCTAGTCACCTTAAGTGTTGGCAGTAAGTAATATTGATCCGTCTTCGCGTATAGACATTCTCATTTTGAAATACACTTTTATCTTGCGACTGCATACCTCAAGCATTTACAGTCTCGAAGAAACACGAATTCTAACAAAATTTCAGTCGCATCATTCTTCCTCATGCCAGCCTCGGCAGTCCAAACGCGGACTTGGTTTCGCCCGCAGGGCTGGTTCACCGACCGAGAGGAACGCATAGTGGTGAACAGAGTGCTCCGAGACGATCCCTCCAAGGGTGATATGCACAATCGAATGCCAATCACGCCCAGGCGGCTTTGGCAGGCACTGACAGACTATGATTTGTGGCCTGTACGTCCAGTCCCCAGCTCGTCTCAGTAAACTTTTTAAGGAGACTGACTTGTTTAGCTGTACGCCATGGCCACGGTGATATTTATTCCCACGAACCCGCCGGAGCATTATCTTACTCTGACGCTTCGTGAACTTGGCTTTGATCCCGTGAGACTAGCCCCGCCATCGTTATATTCACAGGCACATGGCTGACGGTCTCTAGTTCATTACCAACCTGCTCGTGATTCCGAGTACGGCCATCGGTATTCTCACCCTGCTGGTCATAACATGGGTGAGCGAGCACATCGATGAGCGTGCATTTGTCTCCATGGTTCAAGGCATCTGGAGTCTTCCCTGCCTGCTGGCCCTTCGTTTCTGGCCTGGCACTATGGTCGACGCTTGGGGCACCTACGCCCTTGTAACAGTGCTTCTCAGCTTCCCATATTGCCAAGCCATCGTCGTCGGCTGGACGAGCAAGAATTCGGGCTCCGTGCGCACCAGGGCCATCAGCGCGTCCGTATTCAGTATGATGAAGCAGGTCGGGTCTATCGCGTCGTCCAACATCTACCGAGAGGACGATAAGCCGTTGTACCACCGGGGGAATGGCGTTCTGATCGGGATCAATCTGTTGGCGATTGGACTGTTCCTGTTCACAAAGTGCTATTACGTTTTGAGGAACAGGTGGAAGGCCCGGCGGTGGGATTCTCTGAGCGAGGCGGAGCGGAAGGAGTACCTGGACCACACAAAGGATCAGGGAAACAAGAGGCTGGACTTTAGGTTTGCACACTGAGTGTGCTGATAAATATGGGTTTGCAACCAGAGACTATTTAGATATAGGAACGCATGGGCAGGCGTCATTACTGACTAAAGATACACAGACCTAAATCAGACTACTGCTAGGTTAGCTGCGCAATTCCACCACGTGCTCCTGCAGACTCTGAGGCATGAAATCGGAAGGTTCGGGATTCACACGTGGCTCCATTTATGAGAACAAAACGAACCTGCTGCGGCGGGTTGGGTATTGCGTTTTCTTACAGAATGAGACCGGGGAATTGGAGATCCAGAGGGATGGGCAGGTAGCTGGTGATTAGGCGAGGATGGCTAGCCATATTTACCTTGGTACTTGAGCAACATTACGTTTACTATAAGTTTGTCTGGATTATAAAGTGTCTCGCGATACATGGCATGCCGGTCGATGTTGCTGGCTCGCTCAGGCAGATCCGGCATTCGGCTCCTTCAACAGCCCGACGGAAGCCATTTCTCAGCCGTCGCCGTCCCATGGGCTGGCCTTTTTTTTCTTCTTTCGTTGAAGTTCTCCGGGTGTCATTTGATGTCGGATACACTGGGCTCCTGGTCATTTTCCTGTAAAGACGAGAATAGTTGCATGGACAGGGTCTTCCTGCCGGACCCTCAAGTCGTCGACCTCGGCTTCAGCGGCGCCCGCGGGCGGGAACAAGCGTCAGGTCTACCTTCGCCGTTGATGGTCACTGCGGCGGCTGATTTTGGCCGACACGACGGTATGACCCGGACTGCCATGCCTTACTCGGTAAAGCCGGACAGGGCGTCCCAAGGCGCAGAGAGGCGTTCGGGAGGTTGAGTATGCATGCATGCAGGCTGCAGCCGTAAGAGCCGCACAGCCGTGGATAACAGTACTTATGACGTGCGTGGGGTGAATCAAGGTTGTGTGTGGGGTGTGGGACGGGGACAGAGGCCAAATTGACGCACGCCGACGTACACGAATAGACAGATATACGACAGGATGAGTGAGCACTCTCCGCCAGGCTGCCAAGGCTGAGGTCAGACAAGTGCACGAGGATTCCTTTGTAAGAAATGAACCAGATCTGTTGCACAGGTCTAGTGAGGTAACCGAGATGGATGAGATGGGACGCTCAGAGGGTGGAATAAGGATTGGCAGTGAGCCGTGAGGGGCGTGTAAATAAGCCCTACCCGAGCGCGGCTGGCTTATTGGCTGACCTCCTTGCTGCGCTGCCACATCAGCCCCAGGAGGGCTGGGACTCTGCGAGCTGTCAGATCGAAAACGGCAGATTCTAGCGAGCGGTGCAATCCGTTGCAATCTGACGACGGAGCTGCAGTGGTGTACCGCGCCGCTGGGCAATGGACAGAAAAGGAAAGGGCCGCCCTACTAAACTAATAAGGGGGGGCGCGGGAGCTAAGCAACGATGCCACCCGCGCGGGTTTTAAACGGTTACGTGGTCCGCCGTCAACAAACACCCACAACAGGCATCCCTTCCCTGCTTGCAACCAACCAACCAACCCCCAATATTAACTTAGCTACGTAGGCACTCAGGAGGCTACTTACAAAGCCTGGGCTGCGCGGACTGCACTACGTCGTCAGCCTGTGACAAACAGGGCTACTTGTCTCTTCTCTTCTCTCGTTTCGTTTCGCCAGCTACCTGCCTGCTTCAGCATCCCGCGTCCCGGATCGTCGTCACCTCTTTGCAAAACCTCGACTTTGCTGTCCCGCTTACCGAACATCCCGACCACAAAAAAAAGGGGGGGGAGCCACCGCTATAGCTGGGCCGCACACCATATAGCATCTACTGGTTCCAGTCGTGGCTTGTGTAACTCGTCCCATGGAGCGCGGCCGCATCTGAGCACACCTCAATTGCCTTCCTTTTACGTCAGGTGGAACCAGTCCCCAAGCAAAATCACCGCCAGCCAATATGGCCGGTATCGAGCAGCTCGAGATTCACTCCAAGGTAGGTTGCGCGTCTCGAGGAACGCGGGCTATCCCAGGTGCTACAGCACGGCTCCAACAACATGAGGCTGACGTCTTGACTGCCTGTCACAGTCGTACATTGTCCGATGGGTCAAAGTAGATGAGGGCCACACAATATCATGGAGTGTCCAGCCGCACAAGAAGTCCATGTGAGTCTGCCCTGGGTTCCGGTTCCTGCTCAACAATACAATGCTGATAAATCCCTCGGGAATGCAGCAACTTTGGAATCGTCAAGCACCCCGGCAACGGCAGCACCAACCTCACTGCCAACCAGTCCGAAGAAGCGACCGACGCCCTTGATGGCACCTCCGAGAGCGGCAAGAAGGGCGTTTTCGCAAAGAAGGACTCGAGCAATGCACAGGAACAGTTGATAAAAAAGGGCTTCAAGGTCGTTCATTGGCATGGGAAATGCGAGGCCGACAAAGTTTCCATGGGCACCTGGGACGTGGACCACGACCATGGCGGCATGTACGGCCTCATATTCGACAATACTTTCTCGAAACAAACATCCAAGACCGCCACCTTTGTGCTCCTGACATACCCCACCGGCGCCCCTCCGCAGACTGCGCGTAACTTGCCCAACCTGCAGGCTGGCAACAGTGCGAGCGTCAGCAGAACGAGCCTGCCAAATAAGGGTGGCCCGAGTCCGAGCCTGAGGCCTAGTGCAGGCGAGTCGGTGGACAGTCTTCATAGCCAGAAGACCAGGGGTCGAGCCACCTCCAATGCGCGAAGTGAGGCCGGCATGTCTATGACCTCAGGAAACTATCACACCGGTGCTCTGCTGAAGAGGAGGCGTAAGAAGGGGCAAGGCTACGCGAGAAGGTTCTTTTCGCTCGACTATGCGACCTGCACGCTTTCCTATTACCACACCAGGAACTCCTCGGCGCTCAGAGGGGCCATTCCACTGAGTCTTGCAGCCATTGCCGCAGACGAGACCAGGCGAGAGATTAGCATCGATTCTGGCGCAGAAATTTGGCATCTCAGGGCCTCCAACGACAAGGACTTTACAGACTGGGCGAAAGCACTGGAAAAATCGAGTCGGATCGCCCGGGGATTGGACCCATCATTCCTGGAGCCCGAACCGCTCAAGAAACAGGTGACACGGCGCTCCCTGCTTGCCGCACCGAATAACCCGGAGGAGGAAGACCGAGAATGGCAGCAGGTAGAGGCTTTGGTCAGTCGTGTCGTTGGGTCGCGCGATGCGCTTCGACGGCTCGTAAAGGACATGGCTGCTCAGAAGCACACACACGGTCCTCGGCCACCGTCATCCCACCTTTCTCCTGGAACGCCAACTGTAGCGGAAGATGGTGACTACTTCACGCCGATGCCCGAGAGGAAGCCATTTTGGAAGAGGAAATCTAGCGCCTCGATAACACCAGGGATGCAACCTTCTGTCTCTTCGGCTTTGGCGGTACCGAGCCCTAACAGCGCTGCAACGGCTATCCCCCCCAACGGCACGAGCAAAGAAGAGAAGAGGAGGTCGAAACCTTCTATCCAGGATGAGAGTACAACGGCAGAGCACTGCAACGCCTTACTCGCAGATCTCGACGCGGTCGTTGTAGAGTTCTCTAATCTGCTGTCCAACAGTAAGCGACGCCGGTTGCCAGCAGCGCAATCCGCTGCGTCTCGAGTCAGCATGGAGTCTACCACGTCGGATGAGTTCTTCGACGCTGAAGAGGCTGGAGATCGGTCGCAACTTCTCGTTATTGACCACCAGAGCGAAGAGGAGACACCCGCCTCGGAGGTGGACGAGGCTGAGGTACACGATGCGTCGTCTGTTTCTAGCGTCGATGGAGACGAGGATGTCGGCGCAGGTCGGGCCGAAAATCAGGATGACTGCTTCCCTGGCAAGCCGAAGTCGCTCACGCCACTGCCTATAACGGATCAGGTTGCGCGGCGCAAGACCATCCCTCCGGCCAAGGTCTTGCCGCCCAGTCTGATCGCCTTCGTACGCAAGAACGTCGGCAAGGATCTTTCAACAATAAGCATGCCAGTCTCCGCCAACGAGCCCACATCGCTCCTCCAGCGTGTGGCCGAGCAGTTAGAATACGCGAATCTGCTTGACCAGGCAACAAAACAAGCCCAGCCCAACGAGCGCCTTCTCTACGTCACTGCTTTTGCCGTCTCCCAATTCAGCGGGAGTCGCGGAAAGGAACGTGCCATTCGCAAGCCTTTCAACCCCTTGCTGGGTGAAACCTTCGAGCTCGTCCGTGGCGAGAATGAAGTGCCCGGTGGGTTAAGACTGGTTGTCGAAAAGGTCACACATCGGCCCGTCCGCCTGGCGATGCAGGCTGACTCAGCGCTCTGGTCTTTCGCGCAGAGCCCTGCACCCACCCAGAAGTTCTGGGGCAAGTCTGCCGAAATCACCACCGAGGGCCGCGTGCGTGTCGTGCTGAGATTGCCGGACGGCACCGAGGAGCGGTACAGCTGGAACATCGCGACGGTGTTCCTCAGGAACGTCGTCATGGGCGAGAAGTATGTGGAGCCTGTCGGAAACGACATGCACGTCATCAACGAAGGCACTGGTGCCAAGGCCGTCGTTGAGTTCCGCTCGAAAGGCATGTTTGGCGGGCGGAGCGAGGACGTGCAAGTCGAGACATTTGACGCTTCTGGTACACATACCGGCCTATCACTGGCGGGCACGTGGACGAACGCCCTGAGGAGGGTGGAGGCGGGCAAGGCTGCCGGTGGAGAGATCTGGCGCGTCGGAAGCCTGGTGGACAACTCGGCAAACACCTACGGCATGACGACCTTCGCGGCGAGCCTGAACGAGATCACGCCGCTCGAGAAGGGCAAGCTGCCGCCGACGGACACGCGTCTCCGGCCGGACCAGCGGCTCGCTGAGGAGGGCAAGCTGGACGATGCTGAGGGGTGGAAGGTCAAGCTCGAGGAGGGCCAGAGGTCCCGCAGGAAGGTGCTGGAGGACAAGGGCGTCGAGCACAAGCCCAAGTGGTTCACCAAGGTCGCGACAGTCGGGGACGGCGAGGAGGTGTGGAGGCTCAAAGGTGGCAAAGACGGGTACTGGGAGGAGAGGGCCAAGGGGCAGTGGTCAGGCGTGGAAAATATCTTTGACGTGTGAGACCTCAGCCGCGGGCTGTGGACAAGCGCAAATGTATATCTTTGCATCGTCGTTTTCTTTAGCGGTCAATCGATTGGCACTTCTCCAAGCGCAAGTATGGCTGGTTTCAGAGCCTCGTATGCCTATCGGTGAAAGATGTCGACATTTGTACAATGTCTGAATTTCAAATCATGCAGTAGACTATAACTTGATGCGCGGCGTCTGGCTCTCTGACCGCTTCAGAATACTGCCACACTTGACGTGGGACCTCGGATTCCAAAGCCGAAAAGATTACATGAACCTCTTCGTCTCCTCAAGCTCCCACTCTTTTCCAAACACGGTCTCAAGCGAAGTTTATACCGTTCCTGCGGCCCAGTAGCTGTATGGTCCTCTTGGCTGCGTTGTTTGGCTTTGTGACGAAGGTTTGCAAGTGTTAGCTTCAGCTACACTATATTCATTCTTTATTATTTAGCCAACTTTTTAGTCTAATTAATTATATTTATCTACCTACTAGCTACTTAACCTTCTAACTACTCTTTCTAAAGCTTATATATAAAGTTAATAATAATATAATAAATATTATAAGTATCCTCCTCTTTTAATACTTTAAAGCCCTTATATAATAATTTATTTTTTTTCTTTTTTTTCAATTTTTTTAAAAATTTATTTAATTTTAAGCTTAAAATAAAACCTTATATCTAAAATAGGATATAATAATTATTTATATCTTTAATATTATCTTTTAAAAGATTATAATTATTAATTATTAAGTTTATATTTTTTATATATACAAAGCTTTTATAAGAAATTAGGTTTCTTATTATATAATTAATTACTTAAGCTAATAATAAGCTATTTATATTAATAAGTAAATTTATTATTTAATTTATTACTAATTTTAATTAGCTTTATCTATATAGCTTTATAAGGAGAGATATATTTTTAAGTGGATTATATTTATAGATTTATTATTATTAGTATTATAAACTTATCTAATGCTGGGTTTTTAAGTGTTTACTACTATATAAAGGAACTGCCTATAGCTTTAAAAGAGCATGTATACGGATTAAGAACGAAACCACTTTGCAAGTGTTTCGGTAATATATCAAAAATCATTGTTGATTGTAATAGGGTCTGATAATTTGAGTTTCTCGGGGTTAGAGCCTGGAATATTGTCAAAATTGCCATCAAGAGACAAAACATTGCACAAAGTCTCCCACGTCCATGAGCGGATATTGCCGTCTTTTGTCCTGAAATTGAATGCTCGATCGACGTCCTCAGCGATACAATCTTCAGGGTCATCTGCGCTCCATAGACTACGAATTGGGCAGTTCTCAGACTGGCTGAGATGATGCTTTAAGGCTACGTCATTTGCAAATTCTTCGTTGCAGCCACAACAGGTTCTGCGTCCCTGGTGGAAAGCTTTGATGTGCCGTCTTTTAAGGTGTAAGCATCTAAAGAACGGTCAACGTACGTTTAGATTGAATGACTTGCCTGAGCAATGGGAACTCCACGAAAGAGTGGTAGGCGTCAGATTCGTGATGGCGCATGTTGAAGCAGACAGGGTTCCTTTTCCTGATGGGGAGCCTCATTTTCCGTGATTGAGACTCCTTTTCTGCTCGTTTCCGTCGGGACACCAGAGTGATGCAGCTGATACCTCTACAGTCCCCTTCATCTGACTCGGATTCGGATCCGTCCATAACTTTCCGTTTGTTGTCGCGATGATGCGTCTTTTGCTTTGGCTGATGGCACTGGTTGCACATACCTTTGCCCTCACTTTCTGAGTCTCGACGCTGTTGGAGCGGCATCGGGGCGGTCACCAAATTGTGTTCATCCTCGAAGTCGATGATTCTCCTGTAGAACATGTTGCAATTTTGACTGAATTTGGTGAGAAACAGATATTCGAGACTCGGTAAGCTGTGATTTGAGGCAGGAAAAGATGAAAAACGAACCACTTCACCTGTACGTCCATTCCGCTTGTCGACAACCTGCCACAGGACGGGCAAGTGCCAGACCTGTCATCATCGATTTCCTTCACTGTTTCCTTGCATATGATACTCATGTCTATGCGCTGGCAGGGTCGGAACGCACTTTCCCAAGTTCTGGTGCGTTGGACTTCTAAAGAAGTCGCGCGATCATTGAGCACGTATCTCCTGCGCAAAACCCGATGCGCACCTATCCTGCCCTTGAAGTGTTCCTGTAGAATGTATTCTAACATAGCCCACGACGTGACCGTCTTGAGGAAAATAGAAAGCGCTCGGCCGGTTGCATCTTCGAGAACGAAGTGTTCGTCGCGCATTGGCCGCTCAATTGTCATGATCATAGAACGAAATTCAGCCAACCCCGTTGAGATGCTAGACACCAAGGACAAAGCGTGGGTGACAGACTTGTGGATATCTGCAACTGAGCCCGAGAGGAATTTCAATCTTGCAAAGACCATCTCCCCAAAACTCTCCGTATGTGTGGAATTGCGGTCATTTTCCTTTTGTGTCTCTTGTATTTGGGTCATGATGGACGAGATTTGTTTTGTGGTGTTGTCGTTGTTGCGCTGGATAGCGTGCCTTCCGACACGGCCAAATAATCGTGGTCAGCGAGACACCATATCCCACAGAGAAGCGGAAAGCATGCTCTCACATAATGGACACTTCTGTCAAAGTTGCGAGCAGCATGCTGTAGCCCTTGATCTCACGCTGGAAGTTTTCAATGTCTTTCTCGTCGAATTTGAACTGGATCTTCCTTGTCACATCTCTGAGGGTGCTGCCAGAGCCTCCAGGAGAGAGGCTCGTCGCGTACTTTTGTAGGAATTGGCTGTTGAAGGCAGTAAGGCGTTGTTGAATCTGGGAGATAATGTATAGTGCTGCTGTGGAAGTGTCATTAGGTACAACCAGTTTCGAGTTGTGATAGGCTTGTTCAATGTGGCGGATTGCTTCGGCGAGGCCCTCAAGTCCCTGTTTCAATTCTTGATGTTTTCGTGAAGATCCGCGGTAGTCATCTAGGGCCACGATGATATCTTTGATTAGAATTGTAATTGAGAGAAAGTCACCAAAAGACCCGAAGCTGGGGTTGAACGCCGTGGCGGGCAGCCTGGGCCGACGGTGCCGGTATTTTCTGGGAAGAGCCTCTGGAGTTCACGGACATCCTGCCCAAGTGAGGGGACCTGCTAGATTCTAAACACATGTTACACCGGGGCTGTGTGATTCAGACGCATATGTGCGGCGGGCATGAAGCTGTGCCTGCTACTGGTCTAGATAGACTACCTGGGGACTGCCTACATGTAAGCCTACCTAATGTACCTAGGTATTTACTGTGCATGAGAGGCTGGGACTGTTCAGCCATGATTAGCTGGTGCAGAGACACAGCTAAACTCCTTGTCGCATTGGCCCGTGCGCTTATCGCCTATCGCTCTTATCCGTGTACCTGCGGTAGTCTACAGATGGCCTCATTGCTTGTGAAGCTGCCAGCTTGGAAGCTCCTAATTCCACCGTCACCGTTATACTCCCACTTCTCTACACTCCTTCTTTCTAGTTCCCTCATATCTGGAACCGGACATTTCAAGGGGCATTTGATCACAAGCGAAGAACCTCCAAAGCAGTGCAGAACACCACCGGCAAGATGGACCCCTACTCCTCGGAAGGCGAATTAATCAACATCCACGCCGCGTTCCACCAGTACCAATATCAATCCGTGCTCGACGACTTCGACCCATCGTCCTTCTCGGCCGAGAACCACCTGCCGGCGCGTGTCCTCCAGTTGCGTGCCCGGATCGCACTTGGGCAGGGCAAGGAGGTGCTCAGCGAGGTCGCGGGCGCCAAGGAGCCAGAGCTGGTCGCCGTCGGGGCGCTGGCGGAGCTGAGCCTGGGCAAGGAGGACGCCGCGGCCGCATCGATCGAGAAGCTTCTGGCCGAGGGCGGAGACGCAGTCGCCGAGAATGCCATCGTACAGGTCTTAGGGGGCACGGTGCTTGCGAGCGCGGGCAAGGCGGACGAGGCCCTGCAGCTGTTGGGGCGGCATCAGGGAAATCGTGAGCTCTCTTGCCAGTAGTGATTGGTGGCAGTCACAACAATACTGACGCTGGTATTATATCACAGTCGACGCAGTCGCCCTGATCGTACAGCTTCACCTGCAACAGAACCGCAACGACCTGGCGCTGAAGGAGGTCACTGCCGCAAGGCGGTGGGCGCAAGACAGCATCCTGGTGAACTTGGCAGAGTCCTGGGTTGGACTGAGGCTGGTAAGAGCTTCTAATTCTACAACGATATCACTGGTGGGCAGAAGAGCTGATTTATATCCTACTTTGTTTTCAGGGCGGCGAAAAGTACCAACAGGCATTCTACGTCTTCGAAGAACTCGCGCAAGCACCGTCTACCTCCTCCGTGCAAACACTCGTCGCACAGGCCGTCGCAGAGCTACACTTGGGCAGGTCAGAAGAGGCGCAATCCGCGCTTGACCAGGCGCTGAAGAAGGACCCTGGCAACACGGAAGCGATAGCCAACTCACTGGTGCTGCAGGTGCTTATTGGAAAGGACACCGAGGAGCTGACGGCGTCCCTGAAGAAGGCGGCGCCCGAGCACGCGCTCCTAAAAGACCTCGAGGAAAAGAGCAGCTTGTTCGACACGGCGGCAGCAAAGTTCAGCGCAAAGGTTTCGGCATAAAGGAGCAGCTACGCAGGAGCATGTAAGCGAGAGAGAGAGAGAGGTCACTTTAATTGCTTATCGGCAGCCAAAAAGGAAATGATAGACTCGATGAAACAAAGCATACCTAGATCAAGAGCAAGGGAAGAGCAGCGCTATCCCCTCACACACGCTTATTATCGCCGTGGAAACTCCAAACAGTGTTCATTATGTCCAGTCCATCACTGGGCAAGTAAGACTGGATTGGATACTCGGTACTGGGCACTCCGAGTTTGCTGACTTAGGATCCGACCAAGCGTAGGAGGTGCCAGGGGCCCAGCCGTGTCCCCTGAACGAAACGATCATGTAAGTGAGGATTGGTCGTCTCCGCCCAGTTGGTCACAGGGGCCAGAGGGACCGCCGCCGGAGACTTGGTAGTCTGTGGGCGCGTGGGCCGTGGCGAGACCTAAAAAGAATCCTAGGTGTATGAGTGGTTCAGCCTTGTTTAGATGTACGGACTTTACATTGCATCCGAAGCTTCCGAACCGCCCACTGTTCATGAAATAGATATGTAAGCAGCAGCCGTTCAGAAGGGCGAGACCTTCTGTCGTTATTTTACTCCTTGCTCCTCGTCTTTCAGACGACCTGACCTTTACCTGATCATCCTACACCTTTTACTGCGGAGTCGTGGAACACTGTCCTGCCCGGATGTTCAGGTTGTCATCCCTGGTCGTGACCATTTTGAGGTCCACGCTATGGCCGGTCAGAACAAGGGCGCGGTCGCGCCTACCTTGAAGTACTCTGGTCGATAACAGGCGACCCCCTCACCCCTCTCACCCGCAATTATTCAAACAATTTGCACCGTGAGTCTTGATTTCCTGTTACTGGGCCTCGTTCTCACCACCTCACTTCGCGCACAGCTTGCACGTTTCCACGTTTCCACGAAGTGGAAACTGGAGCAGAGCACTGTCTATTCTGCCTCATTTTTTGGTCTTATAAGCGTTTGCTAGGCTAGTTGGATGCTCGCATGACAGTTTCTAGACACCATTCCGCCGAGGGCGGGCGCGGCGACGAAGTGGCTCACTACAAGTGTACGGGCGTCTTTTTCTCGTCGGCGCAGCTCAACGCCAACCTCGAGTGATCGCAAGCCCCCAAGGTAACTGGTACCAACCACTGCCGCGTGCTAAGGGTAACACAAAGACCGCAGTGGCTCGGGAGGGATGCGACCCAAGTGGGTTCACGTGCCGAGCCTCCTGGTCACTAGATGACAAGACCAACGCCGCCATCGACATCGAGATCGGCACCCGAAAAAGTGACCATGTCGTCGGTCCAAGTCGGCCAGATTTTTGCAATCTCCAGCCAGGACCTCGGGCCGCCGCACTCATTGTGCATAAGCAAGACGCCACGAACCCGACCGTACAGCTCGTTAGCACCGCACCAACTTCTCATCACCTTCCTTTTCAGATGGACCGGCATTGGGGTCGAATTCGTCGACTCGGAGGTTAGGCGAAGTGTTCGGTGCAAGGCGATCCTCGGGAAAAAAGCCCAGCACCAGAACGGAACTTGACAACATGGAGACCGAAATCACATCAGGAAGATCAGCTCCGCCCTGGTCGTCGAGGATATTACGAACATGTGCCGAAGATACACTCGGCATGAGAACGAACGAGGCCACGCATCGAATGCTTCAAAACCTGAACGATAATCTCTCCCGATGCAATTGGAACCGAGTGATGGCGTGGGGTGCAAGCCCATTCGTTTCCTGGTTGGCCGCCGTTGCCAAAGAAATAACTCACTAGTGACATCGTGCGGCTTGGAGTACTAGTGGAAGCGAGGCCATTCTATATTCCCAGAGGATGGAAATGAGGACGTGCAGGCGACAACCATCAGAGGCTCCAATGCGGCCAGCGCACACAGGGCCATCCTCGCGGCTTCAGCTGCACAGCTCCAGGATTAGACGCAACCCTGCACTACCCAGCCGGCAAGACGGTCCTCCACGAGAACATTCGATTGTCGCCTCATTTGGAGTCATTATGTGGCGCACGAAGATACCGCCATGGGCTGACTAGCATGCGCGGGTGGCACGGGACAGCAATCAAACAAACAATCTATCAATCATCCCATTCTACAGGACGCGTTCGACCTCATTCTCGCTCGGCGATAGCCGCAGGGGCAACAAATGAGGCAAAGACGTCGACTATCCACCGCATCCACCATCAACGCACCCTCCTTCCAAGCTAACGATGGATGGGGATTTATGTGCGGGACAGGGCCGGGGTGCGCGCAAGGGTTCACCAAAGAGAATGGTCCCGGAGGAGCGGAGGCGCGTCGTGCTAGTTGCTAGGGGAGTTCGCCGAGACTTTGAACCAAGCCAAGAGGCGCTGCAGCCCGTCGAATTTCATACCCTCCAGGACCTCCACACGACGGCGAATCGATGGCAGAAATCTGGGGCTGGGTAGGCTAGGAATTCGTCCCGTGGCCCACCCGTCGCCGGGAGCGTGTGCAACCCAGAACGACCCACGGGGCACAGATGAGGAGGCCAATTGGATGCGCCAGGAGTGCTCGCACAAGACTGCGACGAGGCACAGGTTTCTAATCCAGTATTATGATCGAATGGATGCTCGGAACCTAGAGGGAGCTCATCCTCAGGCTCAAGTGGCGACAGAGAAGAATACTGTCAAACATGGGGCGGGGGAGGACCTGGCAGGAACTGGCAGAGGCTAGGGCCGCGGGACGGAAAGTCATGGGATGGGACAAGGAAGCGGCAGATCCAGCGGTATGCCTGTGTGGCAGGACATGACTGATGGGAGGCAAATTGTATGGGATCGTTTCGGCACGCCTTTACCTGATGGAATAGAAGAGGTGAGTGGAAAGATGAGAGAGATTGCTGTTGTATCTCAAACCGTTTCAAGATTGAGGCTTTGACTTGTTACGCACACATATGACGGCATACGCAGGTACGGCACGGTACCGGACAGGCGGTGCAGAAAATTGTACCAGTCTATCAATATCTTTCTCCCCCTTCTTTTGCCTCCCCCTTGTCCTGCCCCCCAGACCCCCACCTCTCTGTCTGTCGCCTGCTGGTCCTCTCTCTCTCACACCCGCCCTTTCTTATCTGATCTGCTGATTTTTACTTGAAGTTTGTCAGTGACACCAACCAAGGTTTCCCAACGCAGGCTCGTGCTTGGCTAGGCCAGCCATGCCCAGGGCAAGTTGACGCGGCGTTTTGGGGGAGGGGCGACTTTTGGAGGTGCTCAAAGTGGGGCTGAGGCGCAGCTTCTCTCGCTTCAAGAAGCTTGGAAGCTTGGACGTCAAGTTACAATTCGTGCAATCCAAGGACAGCTTTTGCCAAGCGGGATTCAACGAAATGACTCTCGGGCCCTAGGGCCGGAGGGGAGCGACGATTGGGAAAAGCGGGCACTGGGGCACATGGGAGTAGCAATCTGGAGCAGTCTGGAGCAATTTGGTTGGGATCATCTGGGATCGCCTGGGATCAGTGAGGGACTTGAGGATTCAGGGTCCTGGGGCCAGCTTGCTGATCCCTGTCGCCTGCCCTTGCGTTTTGTGGTTCTTGTTCCGTACGTTCTGTCCTTCTTCCTTTTTTGACAGAAACGACCGGCGGCCACAAAGGCGGGACGGGCTAGCCCCAGTGCCAGCCTCGGCTGCACAGCTCTAGCTGCTGGATATGCTCCCAGACAGACAGCACACATGCGCGCACACACACACACTCTCTCTCGCTCTCTCATACTCTGGCTGTCTCAATCATTTCATGTCACGCAGCAGACGTCCAGCCCAGTGCAGGCAGTCTGTGCCAATCTCACTCTTCCAGCCTAGCCCAGCTGGGTTATCCACTCTGGCCGTTCTCCTACTTCGCCTGCTGCCCTGCCGGGTTCCAAGTTCCCAGCTGCCAGGTTGGGCCCCTTATTGTCGTCCCCAGTTTTCTTCTTATTCCTGCAGGGTTGCTCTTTGATACGGTAGGTACGAACCCGCCCGCCGCGGCAGTGCCCTCGCTCCAGTGCCCGTATAGGATACGTGCGGTACGGTGCTGCGCTGGATACACGCACACGCACATGTGCAGCTACCCCTACAAGTCGCTTTTACTGCTTTTGACCCAAACCAGCCAGAATGACAAGGGGACGGAGCAGGCGTACGGGACAGCCACGGCAGAATGGTAGAATGGCAGTACCTCGAGTATACCTACCTGTTCCTGCTCCGTCTCCGTCCCCGTATGTACCTACCTATATATCGCCACTGCCCAGCTTGTGCGAGTGGATGAGCTCTTTCTAGTCCTCGACGTGTTTGCTCTTTCTTCATTCTAGTCGCTGTTTGCTCTTCGTTTTGCCAGTAAGGGAAACCAGTCCATGTATTAGGTCACTTGTCCATCCTTTGTGCACGACTGCCTCTCTCCGCCGTACCTGCCTTCCCACCGGCCAGATACCCTCCTGCCTACCTCTCTTCACCTGGCTGCCTTTCTTCACCGTCGTGAGCTCCCAAGGTCTGCCCTTACACCTTGGACCTAAGCTCCTCCCCAGCTTCCTCGTCTTGGGAACAGGAGCTGCCTCGAAAAGCCACCCACCTGTCCTCCTACCATGAACGACCGCAACCGCCTCATCCCGGCGAGCGAGGTCAAGGAGCTGATTGACAATGGCAAGCTCATCGTCATCTATGAGGGCCTCGCCCTGAAGCTGGACAGCTGGATAAACAAGCACCCTGGTGGTCGGTTGGCCATCCTGCATATGGTCGGTCGAGATGCGTCGGATGAAATCAACGTGTAAGTTTTGCATCTATGCGACCCTTGGCAATCCTTCACATGCACCCCCGCGCCTCCCCCATTCTCCAACGGCAGCCAATGCGGAACACCTCCCCCTCTCCCCATCCCACGAAAGGTCAACAGCATGACCACGCAAGGTTGAGATTTCAATCCAATGCTTGAACACCCTATCATGAGCGCACAATTGGCTGCGTTGGCTGCTATCGTGTCACTCAAAAATATTTGTTCCCGATGCAGGCCTGCATGCGCATGCATGCAGGTCGCATTGCTTGCTTGCCTAGTTCCCAATGCTGATCAATCGGCGATAATGCAGGTACCATTTCGAAAAAACCCTGGCCACCATGAAGGCCTACCGCATTGGTCGTATTCAAGAACCCTGGACCAACCTCGAGCCTCCAATCCGCGCCGGATACTCAGTCTTCAAGAGCCCTGTCCAGGAGGGATACACAGATGACACCGTAGACGACAGCCCGGCGTCTGCTGATGACCTCGCAACCGCTACCGATGATGACAATGACGAGGACGGCAACTCCATCTTCAGCCACTCGTCCAAGCGCGATCCTCTCAGTTCCAGCAACTCGAGTGTCGGTGCATCGGACTCGGACACCAAGCCGAGTAAGGACGAGGCTGGCGAGTGCAGGCGCAGGAACGTCAACACAAAGGCCACAGCTGCAGAGAAGACCGCAGAACTTCTGCCCGGAAAGGGTCTGTCGCGCGAGGCCTACACGGCCGCCTTGGAACAGAAGGAAATCGCCGATGGCATTCGTGACTACCCCTCTCTGGATACCGAGACGCAGCAGCAGATCAGAGAACAGTACCGTGCCCTTCACAAGGTCATCCAGGACCAAGGCCTGTATCAGTGCCCCTACTTGGAATATGGCAAGGAATTGATGCGGTACTCGGCGCTGTTCGCCATGTTCCTATACCTGCTTCACATCGAGTGGTACATGTCTTCTGCCACCTTCCTCGGCCTTTTCTGGCAGCAGATCATGTTCACCGCTCACGACGCTGGCCACCGTGGTATCACCGGAAACTTTGTGGTTGATACTATCATTGGCGCCTTCATCGGCGACTTCTGCTGCGGCCTCAGCATCGGCTGGTGGAAGAGCTCACATAACGTCCACCACCTGGTCACGAACATGCCAGAGCATGACCCCGATATCCAGAACATCCCGCTCTTCTCCAACACGCCCACATACTTCAAATCGATTCGCAGCACATTCTACGACTTCACCTTCTACTGGGATAAGGCCGCCGATATCATGGTGCCTTATCAGAAATATGTGTACTATCCTATCATGGGGGTAGCACGCTTCAACCTCTACGTCCTGTCGTGGCTGCACCTCGTTTCGCCTCGCGCCACACAGCTTGGCTCGGCCTGGTGGACTAGGTGGCTCGAGGTCGCCTTCATGTGCTGCTATTGGTTTCTGTTTGGCTACGTGCTGATCTATCGCTCTTTGCCCGACTGGCAGACGCGCGTTTACTTCGTTCTGATGTCGCACGCGATGACCATGTTGCTTCACGTACAGATAACCCTGTCGCACTGGGGCACGCCGACCTCCGACCTGGGCCCGACCGAGTCGTTTGCCCAGCGCCAGCTCCGCACTACTATGGACGTAGACTGCCCGGAGTGGCTTGACTGGCTGCACGGAGGCCTGCAGTTCCAGGCGGTACACCACCTGTTCCCCAGGGTCCCCCGACACAACCTGCGCAAGTGTCAGACACTCGTGCGCGAGTTTTGCGCGGAGACTGGCATCAAATATCAGTGCAAGGGCTTTGTCGAGGGCAACAAGGTAGTGTTGACACGTCTACAAGAGGTTTCCAAGATGGTGGACATACTCGTGCAATGCCAGCTGCATATGGCGGAGACTGGCGAGAGCGGGTTGCACTAATGATGATTTCCGGAGTTTGATTGATAGAGCGCTTTTCTAGAGAGCACATGCTCCGCCTTTGTCCCCTACTCATGAGGGGCGTCAGCATCCACCCGCATCAGCAACATAAATGTGGTAGACTGGGACCGGTAGAGCGACTACATGTAGATAGCCCTGACGAGACCGGGAAAATACAAAACCAGATTTGCGTGGAGCTGTATTCTTCTTGTCACCGTGTCTTTCACCGCATTCCGCATACGTATCACATGCCGAGAGTGCATCAGCTGCAATGGCGCTTCAAGAGTGACTATGTCGGTTGTTTGCATCTCGGTATGCTGCTGGAGGTCGCCAGTATCTTTACAGCACACATCCCTCAGAGGCAAACGCCAACGCCTCTCATTGAACGGACAAGATTGACTCGATTTGCTGAGCAGCTGGAGCACGGGCACAAAAAGAAAGAAAAAAAAAGGCGAGGACCCCTTGACCGGTCGAGCTGGACCCTTGTTGGACCCTTTGGACCCTTTGGACCCCTAAAAAAAAAACAAGAAGCAAGTACCCGCTTTGCCGTGTCCCTTCTGATTCATGCGGCACCTACCGCATGAATGAACCTTATCTGGCACCGGCTAGTCAGTCCTCCTGTGCGCTGAAATGATGGGGGTCCGGCCCCAGGCTGAGTGAGAGAGGTTTCGGAATGTGGATACCCATAGGTACCTAACCATGTCCTGCGCTCGTCGCCCGCGGGATGCCCAACCCGTGCCATGGTACGTTACGTACCTGCCTGCCCACAGGTACGTACCCTGGGGGAAGGTCCGATGTGCGCGTGTGCATGTTTCTGGAAGGGTGTGGATCCGGTGGGGAAGGTCGTTTCGCGGCATGGCGTGTGTTGTCTGAGGCTGTGACCGGTCAGCTTGTGTGGGTGGGTGGAGGGGTTCATTTGAGCTCGTAGTCTAGACGTTGATCACTGGGTTGGGTTTTCTATTTCGGGGAATGATGTCTTAGTTGAAATGATGATCAGTGATGAGGGATGGTAGGGAACTGCTTCGAGTCAACGATGGGCCAGAGTTGCCATGCGTGAAATAGATACCAAAGTCGGCTCCAATTGGAAGGAGGTAGCCAGTTTGATATAAAATTCTACGAGCATTCAAGGGGGTCTAGAACCCGTTGAGTGTGCCTTGTTACACCTTCAAGGTATTCACATTTTGTGGCTGAGTTGATTCTGTAAGTAGACAGTCTTGGTACCTACATTGGTATTTCTGCCACAAAGGCCGCTTAGGTCAGTTCAGGTGAGTCTTGACAGGTTGAGTGGTAAAGAGCGTGCGTCAAAGTTAGTGGCTGCATAGATGGCATCTTCACTGATCATCACGAAAGTGTGGGTTATGAGAAAGGTATCAGCTGCATGTTTGATGTTTGTTTGCTGATAATTGATGACCCGCGCCCATGCAGCCACTCAAGCTTGTGTAAGTCCCCGACATTATGCGTAAAGGTAGTGGCTGTAAGCCAATTTCATTTGGTATCTATACAACCTGATTCGCAGCTTGGAAGTTTCATACACGGACATCAACGACGTCTCCAAGGTTGCTTTACGTGGTAAAACCAGCTACCACCTGTGACACCCAGCACGACAGTTCCCATTTTGAACAGTTGGAACGAAATTTTGAGCAGGGTCTTGAGCACTAGAACCTTGAGGTTCTTCTTTAACACTACTAGATTCTTGATAAGACATTCAGCATTATTAATCCTTGCTTTGAATGATGGACTAGATTTGCGGTCGTCTCTCTGTCACGTGGGATCTTTACCTTGGAGATGATGTGCCACATAGATCAACGCATCGTTCTGACGGAGTCATACATGCTAAGTGATAATGAGTCGCCTGCGTGCCCGCCTGCGTGTGCACATACTATTCTTATGAGTTGTTTGTTTGGTGGTGGTTTTGCTTTAAGAGGATTATATTTTCTCGTGGTTTCATCCACAATGCTCAACTCCAAACATCAGTCGTGGGGATAGCGGCCTCCTGCCTCCCCAGTCCTCTCTTTTCGACAGGGAAATGACACGGCTTGGCTCCTGGTGGTTAGAGTGGATTATAAACAATTCGTGATCAACTTGTAGCTTGTGATGTGCTAGTTTGGTATGTGTGCTCTCTCCCGCAGAGATATTGTCTACCTTACCTAGTTAGTTTGCCCTTATCCAAGAGGATGGAACTTGGCGATCAGAAGCTATCATTAGCACGTTTATGTGCACCTCACGCCTATCATCTCAGGCCGGAATCAACATCTAGAGTAAGTTGCATACTCTACAGCACGTCAAGTCGGCCATGTGTGGCCCTGCCACTTGACACTGTTGAGAAGGTCCCATCTGAGGAGGACCGCTGGCCTTGTATCACGTCGTGGCTGGAGTCATGCGAACCTGTGTTACTCAGACCAGGCAACAGCTAGTTGAGGCTAGTCACGAAGGAGATGCCCTTCGACTCATGACAGATGCGGACAAGGACAGAAGGGACCCCAGTAGTCGACTGAATGCTGTTGTCCCTGTCGCATAGCAATTTCCCCTCTACATTATCGCATTGCAGATGATCGAGCTCCTCAATGCGGTGCGGTAGGCAATTGCGCCAGCGTGCTACACAAGAGCCGGTTGAGAATCTACGTAGGAAAACACCACATATGGCTAATATTCTCGCTGGTAGACGCAAGCAATATCAGATCGTGAGTATGCTGGACTGTCCAGTCACTAGAAGAGGTGAATGGTTTGGGTGAGATAAATGGGAAGGGCTTGAATGTATCAAATCCGCGAACAGCCAGAAGTGATACATTAGCTAGGTCGTGGTTTCGTTATTAATCCGTGTACCTGCTTTTGTGAAGCCGTAGGCGGTCCCTTCATACAATAGTAAAGTGATGCGATATATGAGTTCCGGTATCAGTCGGATGTGAATCCGACAAGTCTCCGATACTCGTGTCTATACCTATGTCGGCCCGACTGATTCTAAAGAATTGGCGCAGGCCAGCGACGGGCTACTTGTGTCGACGGTCTGCCGCCGGTCTCAACTAGCCTCGTCTGTGCGGCTTCACGAGGCTGTCTATTTTTTCAAGATCTATTGTTATCGGCATTATATACCTATCTAACGCTGGGTCTTTGAGCGTTTACTACTATATAAAGGGACCGCCTACAGCTTTAAAAGAGCATATATACGGATTAAGAATGAAACCACCTATACCTATGTTGATATATGTGTGAATATGAGTAGGCAGCCATGTAAGACTATTGAGATGCGACTAGTGATTCTCGATATGGTTGAACTGGTTGCTCCTCCCCCAGAAAATTATTCATGAGAACTCTTTCTACAAGTAGAGTGCTCATCGCCCACAGGCATCATGCCCTCTAGCGTTGATTAATACAAGGCTGTCGGTTACTGGTCTGACATTTGAGTGAGTAGAGGTCCACCGAATCAGGAGAAACTCGGTCATGGGGACGCAGAAATGGTATGACCCGATTTGTTGCGCAGTATTGAACTGGCCCTAGACGTTGTAGAACGGAATTTCTGCCACTCTTCTAGAGTTAAGCTGGGTGAGTTGCTGTATCCACTGAGACATGATTGTGCAGAAAAGTGCGAGACACTCACTTTTAGTGTCCACGAACAGTTCAAGCAGCTAGAAACGGAACCCGCCATCACATCTGTGATCTACAAGCAGAGAGTTGAGTCTTCGATTAATTCTGATCAGGCAAAAGCCTGCGGTTGGTTCTTTTCTTAAGAGCAGTCGGTCAGGGTCTAACCCGGGGGTGCCAGTAAGAAAGCCAAGCAGTACCGGTGGACTACTGGATCGTCTAGGCCTTTCTCTACGCCCAAGCAATGTGGGAATTAGTCCTCATCGACTTGCTCGGCTGATATTCAAGACCTGACATCATCTCGGGCCACTTGACATAGTATAAGCACGTGGAATGTCACACATGCATCTCTCCCCGAGTCAGTATGGACGTCCGCAGGCTTCAAGTGATTCCCTCGATACTCCCCTCGATGGGTAATGACGGCATGCCATTCAATTCACCGGCAGATGAATCTCCCCTCTTGAGAACCCCATCAGATTTCGGTAAGCCATTTCTGCACATGCGGGTGGGCCGTCGTAGCATGGGGAGTAGCCCAGGGGATAGGGGGGCTCCCTAACGGATTGCTCACCGCTCCCTGGGCCGGGCTGGTGCACGCCGCCAGGGGACTGGGCCTCGCAGGCTCATCGAGGCCCCGATCCTGCCCGTCCAGACCACCTGGCCTGCATGCGGGTGGGATGCGAGTCGGACTGGCATATTAATCCCCATGGGGTCAAGCGCAGGTGTATCCAGCGCCGGCGGTTGAGCGAGCCGACGTTCCCTTAAGCGCGGTGACATCACCCAGAATCCAAAACGACCATGACGGCAGTCATCTCGAAGTGCTTTGTTGCTCTTGCGCTTCCATTTTGGAGCCATGTCCATACAGACTCCGTGAGTGCATCACCACAACAGCATCTCATTTTGTGCCGTGAGGGGTGGCATGTGAAGATCCCCGGCCAGCGTCCCAGTTCCTGACCTGGCCTGCCGGCCTACTTACATGGTGCCTGTCAATCACCTTCGGAGGATGGTGGCCAGAGCTGCCCGGTCGCTGGCAGATCCTGGCTCGAGGTCGGATCTGGAGCAGAGCCTCTTCGCCACCAGCGAATGAACGACCGGCCGAGACCTCCAACTCTGCTGCAGGCCTGGCCGCCCGAGTCTAGCCCGTGAAGATCTCCGGCCCTGGCCGGGTTGGACACGCTTGCCAAGCTGCCTACTGGTGGCGGCCACAGAATGCTGAGCAATGCTGAAATGCCGCAGCTATCTTTGGAAAAATCCTTTCGACGGAGCCCTTCACAAGCTCTCTCTCGCCCTCGCCCTCGCCCTCGCCCTCGCCCTCCTCCTGATGCGTTGGCCTCCTGCAACTCCCCCGCTGCGCAGTGACGATCCTCTTGCTGGGGTTTAGCGGCAGAATGGAATTCACCAGACAATAGGATGCGAAAGGCCGTTGCATGTGCGCGCTGTCCGAGCATGACCCCCCCTGCAGAAGCATCGCCGGGCGGCATCGACCCTCTGTTCGCTGACGGGATCGTCTGGACTCCGGCCTTAGCCTCCATCGCGATGCTCTGGCCCTTCCAATCCACAATCCCTAGTCTGCTTCTGTCATGGTCATGGTGGTAATGATAAAACTTAGCGCCCTAGAGCCCGTGTTGATGATGTTTCGATTTGTTCGCTCGTATATATACCCAGGTAGCCTTCTCAGTCACCTTTCGCCCCTAAATTCTCTTCTTGCTCTTACTACAACTCATTGAACCATTCTCCATCCAGCACCGCAAGTACTTTTGATGTGTTGTGATTAATTAGCGTCATCACTTAAATTATCATTCGCCATTGCTCCTCCAAGTCATCCATAATGACCCCAGCTGCACTCATATCCCCTCCCGTCATGGCCAAGAAGACGCCAGTGGAATCTACAAACAAGAAGAGAAAGATCGTATGCTTTTCAGGTGTGTTACATGAAGAATCCTTGTCTTCTATAAATAGACTAACGGGCTTGCCTTCCCTCAAGACTTTGACGGCACCATCTTCATGCAAGATACGGGCCACGTCCTCTTCGATAACTTCGGATGCGGCTCCAAGAGACGACAGGTTCTAGATGACCAAATCAAGAACGGAGAGCGGTCATTCCGCGATGTTTCAGAGGAGATGTGGGGCTCGCTAAACATCCCATTTGATAACGGGTTCGAGGTGATGGAGGAATCGCTTGACATTGACCCGGACTTCCGCGCCTTCCACGCTTTCTGCCTCGAGAACTCGATCCCTTTCAACGTAATTTCGGCTGGCCTTAAGCCCGTCCTGCGCAGAGTGCTCGACACCTTCCTCGGGGAAGAGCAGTCCAGCCACATCGAGATCGTCGCCAACGACGCTGCCATTGCCGAGGACGGCTCGGACTGGAAGGTGATCTGGCGGCACGACACGGAGCTGGGCCACGACAAGGCGCTGTCGGTGAAGGAGGCGCGCGCCGCGGCCGAGGCAGAGCTGGCCGACGAGGAGGGTGCCATCCCGCTCGTCGTCTTCATCGGTGACGGCGTCTCGGACCTCCCCGCCGCCAGGCAGGCCGACGTGCTGTTCGCGCGCCGCGGCCTGCGCCTCGAGGAGTACTGCGTGGAAAACAGCATCACCTACACTCCCTTCGACACGTTCGCGGGCATACAAGCCGAGCTCGCCCGCATCATGGAGGAGGACGAGAAGAAGACGGCCGGCCGGGGCCTGCCTGCCCGCTTCAACCCCCGCGCCAACATGTGGCGCCGCCTGTCGAGCAAGTCCAACGTCCCGAGGCTGGTCGTCATGTCGCCCACAAAGGAGGAGCGCATGTTCCTGTGGCCCGAGGCCTTCACAGAGCTCAAGACGCCGGCCCTGGACGTCACGCGGGAGCTGGGCATCGTCGGGGAGGAGCAGGCCGTCGCTGTGCCTGCTGCTTAGTGTATTTGTTGGGACGCGCTGTAGGTAAGGTTGAGAGTGCACATAGCACATGGAGTTCTGATTTTGGCCCGAGTCGGCACAGATTTCGGCATGTTTTTTACAAAGCACCCAAGAGTCACGCTGGAGTTTGGTGTGAACATGAGGTGTTGGATTTGGTTCAGTTGGCCTTTTGTGCCTTTTATGTTTTTGTCCCTAAAGATTTATCCGATTGTTCGTGACGCGGAGAATGAGACATGAGATGGATAAGATTTGTAAACTTGCAATAACGCCCAGCAAAGCCAGAGCATCAATAGACAAGACATCTGAGAATTCAAGAAACCTTTGGGGGGATTGGTTGAAAGACGAAGACATATTCCCATGTTGCTTACCTTTCAAACATTGAACACAGCTAGAGTCTCTCTAATTTCTCAAGACAGTAAGGGCTGGGTCTTCAACACATCTCATTAACCTGGACTGGACATCAACTGGTATTTCTGCCTATTGCCAGACAGAGATGATGAGGCCGGCGGCCGAGTAAGGTCTTCGTGGACTTTAACTCTGGTTTAGAGCATACATGTGTGCTTGCATTTTCAATTAAATCTGGCAGGATCGACATGTCTGTCTAGACACCTGCTTGACCTTTTGCATACCTAGTCAATGAAAGCCTACCAACCGGGTGCTCTGGGACATCGAAATGCGAGCACTTGCTGAGTTGAACTAGTGGGGTGTGATTGGACTTTTGAGCATGGAGGAAAGCCTGATACGTGCAACCAGATGGAAATTAAAAGACACCATTATAGCAACTTCAAGTCTTATCATAGTACGATCGCTGTGGCATGACCAACACGCTTGCACTCAGACCCGTAGACGAGCTGAAGCGAAGGAAGGAGCTAGTGCCGCTGACCGCTTTGCTCTCACAACCGACGTCAAATCGTCAAGCAGTTACAACTTCTCACTCAGCAAATCGATATCAACCTACCTCGCCTGACCTGCTCAGACCACAAGAGCAATTGGTAGAAACCTAGACAGCTCACTCCTATTCTTCCCTCACTCTACACGCATCATAATTGAACGTCGCAAGGACCTACGAGACCACTCACCAAGAACATAGACGACGAATGAGTTACAAGGTTAGTGGCAATATGGACGACAAAAGAAAATCCTTCGGCGAACCCAAGACGGGGTCCGCACCACCACCATCGTTCCTGGAGGCCACGAGATCAGGTGGGCCGTCCCAAGACAGCTCGTCCTTCCAGACGCGCTTCGCATGCGTGACCCTCAACATGACGGACCGTATGCGGTTTATCGGTTTCAGCGCGCTCGAGACTAGCGCCATCAGGAGCGTGGTGGGGGCCGTGTGGCCGATCCAGGACGCGCGGGCATACGGCGGCGCCGATGAGATCAAGTTCAAGGGCTGGCCGTGGGCGCAGAAAAACAACGGCGACGATAACGCCCGGCGACTGATGAGGAGGATGCTTGAGGCGCTCTACGACATGGGGTGGGTGCTGCAGGCGGCGGTGGACGTGTCCAAGAAGGAGCTCGACAAAGGTATGGTGGCTCTAGGCGGTGACTTTGCGGGAAGCCGTGGCCACGACGCTGACAGCGAACTCGCAGACTCCCTTGTCTTCAGATATCAGAACCCACCGCCACCACCTTGTGACTGGCTGAGCATATCCTTTGACTGGACGGACAAGATGAAGATCGTGGATGCGCCGCCGGGCGACCTGACCGAGGCGCTCGTCGCGGAGTTCCGGGCGAAGTACAGGCTCAAGAGTCACGAGCTCGAGGGCGGTCGGCTGAAGCTGAAGTTCCACGGCCAGCCATGGCAGGCATCGGGCGAGGAGACCGTGAAGTCTAGAATGCTGCTGCTGAGTCTGCTCGGGATCCTGGAGAGGTTTGGGTACAGCCTGTACGCAAGCATCGACCAGGTCAACAGCACGGGGATCGAGGCGGACGTGCTGGTTGTGACGCGGCAGAAAGGGTGGACGCCTGGGATGCCGATATGGCACCGGTGATCGACTGCTCTAAACAGGTGTGCCTTTTGGTCGAAGTCCACCGCACTTTTAGCCTCCTGCAGGGTGGTGTTCCCACATCCGGCGGACCCTGAGGGCGACAGGGCTGATGGCTGGGCACGAGCGCCGTGATATAATAGCACCATCTGGGGCAGCTGTCACGGCAGACGGAAAATGGGTGGGCTGTCACAGTGGGTCACTGGGGAGGTGTGGGCCTGGACGCAAGCCCCTTGGACGCGTGTTTCGTGGTGCCAGAACTGCCACTGCCTTGAGGAGCTGACGAAGGTTGGATCTGGGTCCTGGGGTCCTACTGTACTAGTAGTATTATTGGGAGACGAGCATATCGTTATTTAGTGGGCATGTGAGAGACTAGACTGCAATCCATTTCAATGCCCATGATCGCATCTTGCAGTTGCTCGCTGCGGCTTGCGCTGGAGCCACCCTTGTCTGCCCTGCCTGCCCTGTATGTTTGGCCGCGGAATGTGGGATGGCGCAAGGGGAGCAGCCCCAAGTGTTACGTCAGCGGGGTTAAGGGGAACGGTCGAGCTGAAGGACAGGCTTCCCTGCTGCAGAGGGACAAAAGCAACGTTAGAGAGACTGCTGGAATTGGCCCGAGGAGCAGAGCAGCATCGCATCACTAGCTGACTGCGGGACCATGAAACGCGCCCCCCCCGGTAAATGTCTTGGCGGTCATTCGGCCAAAAAAGGAAAGGCGGCCCCACTTCAAATCTTAGCAGATACTTCTAAACTTCACATCTCAAAACGCATCTCGCTCATTTTGAGGAACACAAACAGTACCGGGTTGGGCCTCAAGTGGTGCTCGGCAGTGCCTACCGGCACCATCCGCCCTCGCCCCATCCGGCCCTTTCTTAACTCAATTGCCAGCCTGGGAATAAATGAATATGGATAAGAAGAACTTCAAGATTTAGAAGTACCCTGCCAAGAGTGTCTAGCCGCTCCTGGTAGAGTGACCGCCAAGACATTTACCGGGGGGGGCGCGTTTCATGGTCCCGAGCTGACTGCAACACCCAGTGTGCCGTCAGAATGGACCGAGGGCAGCACAGATTGATCCGAGCCGAAAGAGGAACGTGGCAGCGACCCGATCAGATCAGCTAGAGAAAAAGAGAGATCTGCAATTTTTCCCACCTGCGGAGCCATCTGCGGAGCTGCCACAACGGAACATAGTTTCCCAGGGCGGGGCCAGGCCCGGCTGCTTTGCCGCTGAGGTGGTTCGATTTCACGAGGCTCACTGTCCACATTGCGGCTGGAATGGCATGATGCCCTGCGGCTGCTGTCCAATGGCAGGCGCAGCGATATTACTTTGTGCCGCCTGTGATTGGCCGTGGCCGCAAGTTGGGAGGACAATTGGGGCCCGGGCCTGGCCTCGGAAAGAGCTGGGCGGCCTGGCAGTTCGCAGTAGGGAGGGTGGGCTGTTTTGATCTGGCTGGTGGTGCCGAAAGCATGCACCACCCTGCGGTACACCCTTTGGGTACCGTGTATACCGTATTTAGACCACCGTAACCAGGGTCCCTTATGTACCTACCCTATGTGTCTGTGGTAGCCTGTGTATATTGGTGGGCGTGGTGGTAGGTGCCTGGGCTGGAAACATCCAAACTTGACAAGTGCATCAGTTTCTCCTTTTCCCAGCTGCAATATTAATTCACTTACATCCCGTCCATCCCCTTGGGTCAAAAGCCTCCTGCTTCGCACTCTCTGCTATTCTTCTTCATCGAACTTTTGTCTGTCATCCACCAACACTTCCGTGCCTCAGTCACCCTCCTGCTGCAACGCCCTGCCATTACAGCAAAATTGTCAAGGAACACCAACAAGAAGCAGCAAGCAGCAAATCAAACCAACCAACCAAGCCGTCTTGGCTACTTGATCACTTACAACAACAACAATGTCTCCCACGTACACCATGTCCGCACACCTGTGCAAGCAGATTGCCGCATCCTGGAAGGAGATCAGGCACCCGCTCGAGCCGGGCCAGGTCTCTCCCACTGCAACTGCCCACTTCCCATCCAGCTTCCAGCGTGCCTCTTCTCCAACCGGCTCAGATGGCGGAAAGCGTTCCATGGACAGTGACCGGAGCGACTCCTCGGCTCCCTCCATGACCCGGACCTCCTCCAGCTCGAGTTGGAAATGGGGCACACGTTAAACTCGAGCCTACTACAAGACTGCTACTCGTCGGATCTTTTTTCCTCATCTGAGTGAGGCTGGTCTGGGAGCAACGTGCTTTACCTCAAACGCATGCAGACACCATACCCACCCACCCTCACTCACACACACCCACACACATCTGACTGCATCCTAACTACCACCCCTGTACCTATGCACGCGACAACCGATCCGGCTCTCGACCCTACCAGGTGTATTCCCCAGCAGCAAACCCTGATGATCAAGCATCGCGCCCACTGCAACTTGACGAAACTCATCACCCGAATCAAGCAATACGATGCGCCGGCGCGTAGCGCGCCTTCGCAATATTCCGCCCGCATGTCGTCATTTCCCATTCGTTTCCTGTTCTGCCTGCCGGCCTCCCCAGAAGGCGGCACTGGCCGAAGGATCAAGGACGACACAAGCAAAATCACCCCATCGAGATGACTCCCACGGCGGGACGAAATGGAGCCATTGCCAGAACTGGGCGAAATGCATCATTCCCGCCTCATACGTGGGGTTCGGGGCGTCTCTATTAGGCTGGACACCCCAAAAAGGGCCGACGATGAGGGCCCTCGGGTGGGGCGGAATTACGTGCTTTGCTCACGTTCACTGAAAGGGGGATCAACGCAACGCATCAGGGTGAATAGGGGTGAGCGACCAGACAGAGCAGTGGCGGGCACGCAAGGCGTCGGAGTTCTCTGTTCCTTAGCATTTTGATTGATTTTTTTTGTAGTGTCTTGTTGGTTGGTCGACTGTACATTTGTTTTTACCTTTTTTAATTCCTCGGAATGCGGCGGCGGAAGACACAAACCCGGCATGACAGGACGGATTTAGAAGCATACTTTTTGATACCCTTGAGCAATACCACCAAGTCAACCAAGAAAGAAAATTCCTCCGACGTGGTCGCGTGTGCCCTTGCCTCACTTCGGTCCCTGATCTGTGATGGGATCTACTGATCTTGCCACCCATCGTTATCTGATCCGATGATAATGCACTCATGGTATCCACTTCCAAGCTGGTTCTGCAGGAGCGATCGCTGCAGACCTCCAGCCCACGCCGTCGGGCCTCACCGAAAAATCTTACGTTCCGCGGCTCAATCTTCTCCCTGTCCCCCCTCCGTCCCCCCCCCCTCCTCCCCGCTGCGGGGAGGAGCTCCTCAGGGTCCTGCTCAGGGCCCTTTCTTCTAGACAGGACCCTGTCTAAGTAGCGCGGTGTAGTACTGAAAGACATCGTTGTGGATGCTGCCTTTTCTCGACGTAGGAAGCACCTGTGCTGTACAATGACGATGCATCCCAATTTTTCCACTTTGAGATGCCAGGTACTCTACACTTCAAGCAGAGGGTGAAGTAATGGCCCCCGCTTCGATCCCAAAGCCGACGCTAACCTGCACATCTATCCCACGGACACCTCTCCCAAAGGACTTCATGCATAGTTACCTTTGATGCTTCTCAGTATCCTGGCCGCTCTCGATTCTGAATTCTGATTCAGACCCGATCTGGATTGCAGCAGAATCGGAAACCTTGCTCACGTCCAACATAAAGATGTCCGGTCCAACAAGACAGCCGTTCATACACTGCTCTCAATCTCGCCAGCCAAACTAGCATATCAGCACGGCGTCTTACTGGCAGATGAAGGCAGGTCCCCTACAACACTGCAGAATCAGTTTTATGTACTATTGCTGTTGCCCATCATCTTTATAGCTTGGCTATCAAGCAGGATATCCTATCGTCTCTTACCATCAGTAAAGCGGTAAGGTACATCACGCTCTCTTGTCATCGAAACTCCCCTCTACTAGTCGTCAAGCTCAAAGCATATACGCCACACCTAGCACGAGACTGCAATGTGCCCAAGGGCCGGGATACGGTAAACTGGCCATTGCTACACCATGTATCTGGGGTTGAATATTACCAGCGACAAGTAGTGATTTAGGTTTGCACCTTTTCTCGATTGGCATCAAAGTCCTATAGGTATACACATTTGACACGAACGACCTTGTCTCCTAGCAGTACTCATACCTTCTTCTTGAGCATGTTAGCTGCATGTTCAAAGCCTAGGACCTGATACTCTGTCTCGTTATAGTAGATCGAGTTGACGTCTCCCAAGGTAGGTCCAGGCACGCTGAGATCGTGCGAGCCAAACTGCCAGACTTGGTCAGCGGCGACGCCGCTCTTGACCACGGTGTCCTGCCAGGGCTTGTAGATAGGCGTGTGGTTCCCGGGGAACGGTGCACCATACTCCTCGAGGATGACGGGCTTGCCGGACTTCTTCCCGACCTCGTCGTGCTGGACGATCCAGTCGTTGCCCCACGGGTACTCGTAGCCCCACGAGTCCGGGTACAAGTGGAAGGTGCCGTAGTCGAGCGTGCTGATGCCCAGGTTGGCGACAAAATCAACGCCCTCGCCGCCGGAGTAGGCATACGACCCGTCGTCGCCGCTGAGGGCCGTCCCCGGGGCGAACCAGCCCTCGTCGCCGAGCGTCACCAGGTGGCCCGGGTCGAGGCTCTTGATGTACTTGGACACGTCCGCCGCCCACTTGGTGATGACCGAGGTGGGGCAGCCCTTGCAGCGCGGCTCGTTGCCGAGCTCCCAGGCGAAGATGGCCGTGGACTTCTTGTAGCGGTTCACCAGGACGTTGATGTAGTTGCGGTACACCTTCTGCGATGTCGCGTCGGTGAACCACTCGGTCGCGTTGGCCCCGAACGCGGTGGTGTACGCCTTGATGCCGCCATCTTTCCAGCAATATGAGTCAGCGAACGAAGCACCAAGGAATAAATATCGTTCGAAAGGGGGCAGGACCAGGGCAAAGCGTGCCCAAAGCCCGTTTTATTATCTACAGCCTGATAGGCCCTTGAGTCACAGGCTACAGATAGTAATTGTTTGTTCTCGAAGGGGTTAGGATTATATCCTGAAGCTGCTTACAGTCGTTCCAGTTGTTGATGAAGTTCAGCACGAGCTTGACGCCGTACCTCTCGGCTGACGAGACGGCGTAGTCGAGCCTCTGCAGGCCGTCTGGGCCGAAGTTGATGTAACTCCCGGTGGAGTTCAACACTTGGAAGTATACCTTGTTCGGGTCTCCGTTGCTTGGGTCTGGAAGAGTGTTCACGTCACCGAAACCCCAGACACGGAGGACTTTGTACTGGGTCTGTGGTCCGTGTCAGTCAGCCCGCTTCGGTTATCACACAGGGTGGTGTCCGCACCTTGGCCACTTGGCTTAGAGCGATGTCGATATCATCATTATTGCTCAAGTGTGCAAGCCACCATGCATTGCTTCCTATAAGATTCCGACTGTCAGCTAGTGCCCATGGTTCGCCAGGTGTTGCGGGTAATGAATCGAGGTCCTGACTCACCAGCGAAATAACCCTTTCTACCGTCAATGTTGAAGAGTCGGCCTGAAACTTTGGCATTCGATCCTTTTCCCTGCCCAATGGGGTACGATGGGGGAGGCTGCTTGTTGCTTATGTGAAGAGCAGAGGGCAGCGCTGTGACCGCAAGGGCCAGCACACTCCATACAAGTGATGCCTTGAAGATCATGGTGGCGAGACGGATTTCGAATAGTGCTCCGTTGACATAGTAGCATTGATCTCGCGGAAGACGCATCTGAAGCACACAAGTACTTATATCCCAAGCTGCACGCGCTTATGCAAGCACGTGCTATCCATGACGATGGAGTCTCCCCAAATGTTAGAATGACACTCATTTCGGCGCATAGTCCCGAGTTGAAGTGGCCCACGATATCCTTTCCGCCTAGTGTACCGAATCAGGCTCAATGGTTGCGTCGAAGCGAGGCTTTGCAGAGCCCACAGGCTGGGTTCTCCGCACTCCTAGCACGTGGGAGCTTGGACGAGTGCGGGCAAGCCCCGTAAACCAAGGCTGGAGAAATGATCTTGCACGAATTGCGGGGGGCTTGGGATGGCTCGAGGATGCTTCCGCAATTCGGGTCCACGGGAGCGCTTCCGCCGCAGCGTCCTGACAAGCTAGGACGGTATGCTTCCAATTCCCTTTTGCAGCTGGCCAGGACTCCGGGAAGACATCCCACAACATTAGCGCCCGGCCAATAGTCTTTTACGGACATTTAACTTAGCGGAAGCTAGTGGGCAGTGCATGCGCAAGCACCCGGCAGTGGCAACTTAAACGACCGTCTCTCACGTGCTGGTAGTGCCACAGTCCTGGCTATCCATCAAACATACGCTGTACATTGTCCATGGTAGAAGTACGAGCTTCCGCAGGCTCCCCGACTATGATTATGTGCAAGCCGTTCCCATATTTTTTTAGAGCCTTGTCATACAAATCTGTACCCACGACCTTGGAATGCTAATGCGTACACTGGGTGTCGAAAAGGTATAAGACTGGGACCTGCAGTATTCGAATTTGCCAGTTATCATGGCAACGTGCGGCTCAATGCAGTCCACAGTCACCGCATTTTATGAAGCAGGAGGTCTGAGATCAGCACCAGAGTTCTCAAGGTCGGTTTCCTGCTCGTGAAGAAATTGCAAAAGTAGCTTGACTGGAAATCAAACCAAGCCTGGCAGACAGCAATGCTTCTGGTGAGTCAATCCAGAGCCAGAGAAGGGCTATCTTACACTCCAGCCATCTGTAACATCCTTGATCGAGATTTAGCTCGCTTCAGATTGTAGCACAAGGACTAGACACCGGTCTCTTTGATATAGCTTCACAGGTCCTTTGTTTGGCCCCTTGTGCTGCTGTGCTTCTCTAGAACTCCGTAACTACAAGGAGGCATATGACTGGATGATTATACATTAGTTGCACTTACAAAAGCACACCTTGTGTGTTGTAGTCAGCAGTAATATACGAATGGGGCTCCAACAACTAAATGTGGTTCGGACGTAGTCATATGTTGCCTTCTAACCACTGCACCACTGCTGAAATGGTGCTTTTCTATTGGAATATATTTCAGGCACAAAAAGGCTGGCTAGCGTTTGACGCGCTTGGAAATCGAGCTGTCAGAAATGCAACAGGGGAACGAGGATGGTAAAATCTATAATCTAACAATATCGTACTCTACACTGATGTAGATTAAGTAGCAACTAGATATTCTGTTCATACACCTAGTCAAAGTATACCTCTCACCTTTTGTGATGATCAGAGTATTACTACTATATAGCCAGTTACTTCATCTCGTCTAGGAAAGCCTGGACTAGGTCTATGCTCCAGAATGTCCACTTGTTCATAGTGGAACCACTTTCAATGACACCTAGCTCTCGTTATTTGATATCCTTGAAGCCTTGAAGCAAATGCATCACTAAAAGGCGAGAGCTTTACATGATCTACGTTTCTTGACATAGCAGGATATATTCTTTCAGATTCAACCAAGGACTCTGCCATGCACTTGATGATTTGTGTATACCTACTGACTGACATATATGCATACTACGACTGTACTGGCACACACGCTAGTAATCAGCCTTAAAGTCCCACAAGGCAGATTCATGTCACACATATGGCCGCACATAGATGACCAAAACCGATTTATTCTCTCACTTGCCGGATATGCAAGATTCCTCTTACACCTGCTGGCTCAGTCTCCAATCCGTTCCGCTGCCGAACCATAACCAACGCCAAACCAATAGAGGTCTCAATCTAGGCAGACTGATACAGCCGAGTGACGTGAGACTGAATTGAGCCCCAAAGTCCCACACGGAGATAGTAGTGACAATGGTGTACAGGACCATTCCAAAAAGCAAGTAACAATAACGCCGAATCCGCTAGAGACAGTTTGGACTCCTTACAGCGACCTGTTCCATAACGCCATGGCCAGAAATAATGCTTTTCGCGGCGCATTTTCCCAAATTTCCGAATGAGCGCCCCAATTTTCCAGGGTACTTTTCCCCCCGCCTTTTGGTTGCCCACATTTTGTTGAGATGACATTCCTTGACCGCGAGGTGCATACTGTCTTTGACTTTTTTATAACCCGAGGCGTGTGGGTTGAAGTGAGCGAGCGTGTGTCCTCCACCATTAATGCTGATAAACCCCTCTCATCCTGAATTGCTCCGGGCCTTGATGCTTCCTTTCGGCGAAATAGGCGTGTCCCGCATCCCATGATTCGCAAAGTCTCGGCGGTCTAGCGTCTTGACGACGAGGAGCTGGAGCCGCTTCCCTTCCGGTAGTAACCCCTGTCTCGGAAGCCCTGGATGATGACCTTTGCTGTCTCGTAGTCATCTGGGTCGTAGGGCTTCAGGCCATATGACAGCATGAAGTGGTGGATGTTGTCCCAGCCTCCATCTCTGATGATACGGTAATTCGTCCGATCATCCTCGATCTCCTGTGCAGCCCTGTCGAGGTTGTGGTGGGCCTTGGACCTCCTCTGACTGGAGGATCTGTGGTGGCCGGAACCTCTGGAGCTGTGAGCGCTCGAAGATGAAGACGTTGAAGTTGTTGAGGATGGCATTGTGGCGATATGGCGCAAGTCGGGCTCTAGGAAGGATGACTTTGATGGATCGTGTGGCTGAGAGAGCTGATAGACATGACGGCAGGGCAAAAGAGCGAGCGGAGAGCGCGGCTCGCCTGAATAAAAAGGTGTCGTGACGAGGTGCACAGACGGAGGGGAGCTCGAAGCTGAAACAGATGACGGTTGGGCGCAAGGTTCGGACCGGAAACCATAGCTGTCTTGTATCACCCGATAGCCGAGTTATTTCAAGAGTCTGTCCCTTGTTCGCTAGAGCCGATACGGCAAGCTCGCATCGCCTGAGGGCGACGTCAAACTTGTTTATGACCTGCCGCTCCGCCTCTCCCGGGGCGGACGCATGAGCTCGATCCCTGTCTGCCGCGGGTCGAGCTTGCTATATGCCAGATGGTCTCGACCACATCAGGCTCAAACGCTGGGCCGACACACGGACAGGCCTACCGCGAGGTGAGGTTGCATTGAGGAAACAAAACAAACTGAGCGCGGAACCCTTCCCCGGACCACGCGGCGGGCTCCGGGGAGACACAATCTGCAGCAGAGACAGGAACAGAGTCAAGCTGCCAGGGCTGCAACATAAAAACGGGACCGTGGGCAGGCAGTTGAGGCTTTGACACCTGTCCGCCCCTAGCATTTTCTGGCATTATGGTTCAACTTTCGGCGGGCCATTATAGGGGTCCAAAGTATGGCAGACTTCCCCGGGTGGATTTCTCAAACCCGTCCATTTCACCTCCCAGGACACGAACCATAATTTGCAATTCGGCCCAGCCGTCGCCCAACCCTCAGACAATCGACTTTCCCGGAACCACTTCCCCGGCCCGCGAACCAGCGGCATTGGCGCCAACTGAAAACCTCGTGTTTTGACATACTCAGCCTTTCCGGTAGTGGAGCTCGGTGGACCAGCCGACAATGCTCGCGCGCGCAATTGTGCCTGGGAACCGTCAGAGCCGCCTCATAGCACGACTTATGTCAGCTCCGCGCCCTGAAACGATCCTCGCCTCGGTGTGTCTGATCATTGCAGTCATTCAAGTTATCGACGCATCCTCACGTGCCCAAAGCCAACGAGCGGCACCGGGCCTTCTAGACCGCAGTGACCAACGTGGCGAGGGACGTGCCAAAACCCTGTGTTTTGCGCTGCACATGTGATTGGTATGGCGTTGTCACCCACCCTGCCATCTTGAATGAGGCGTCCGGGCACACATGCACCGCCTAGACCTAGTGGCTTGGAGACTTGCCGGTTACAATAATTAGACTTGCCCGCAGTGACTCCCGCACACTCCAATTCTGACTAAGTCTTCATATAGGAAGGGTGGTATCCGAGGGTCAAGGAGACTATCAGAGCACATTGCACTCTCGAGAGTACTGCATAAAGGTCGACAGACACCCAAGTCAGAAGAGTGGTGGCCCGGTCTCGAGTGCATCGGAAGTTTGTATTGCTCTTTTCCCGACGCAGAGAATACTGATTACACAAATCAAATGAACGAACCAGCACTCAGATCACCGGGACCTGACCCGTGATCCGAGGACAGTACGGTGCAAAATTTGCGAAAGCTAGACGTGCAGGACATGTGAGGCATCAGTGGCACTGAGACCTCGCAAGCCCCGAGTTACCTATCTCAGTGCATGTCGCACTGTCGCTACTACGAAGAGACTTCTGATGCTGATGCACATTCGTGTTTCTCGTTAACGGTATCGGACATATCCGAGTGGAAGAAAGACAGTTTGCAGGGAATCGACATTGTCATTGTTTGAGAAACGGGCTGACGGCGAAGTTTCGTCCACCTTGTGTATGCATCACCGAGCCCGGAGTTTCTGTTCAGAATACATCCATGACAACGCGTACATCGGGCGTCGCCCGGAGCTCACCGCAAGACTCTTTCAACTCGGTGTCCAAGACGAATTCCCTACCTGGGAGCTTGCCACTCATCATGTCTATATTGCACCTGGTCATCATTCGTCGATGGAACAGCATCCGTGGCTGGACGATGGGTTGCCCAGGTCCACAAAAGTTTCACTTCCTGATGGGAGATGTAATGCAAGGGCGGACCAGACTCATCTGGCCTATGCCACATGATCGCCATCTTGTGCCATCGTAGATTCGGTACTACACGATAAGATCCAGATCTCGCTTCCTATCGTCGTTGACATCCCTTGGCACCGCAGTACAGTCCCCCCAATATCTAAATCTAAGACATTGTGGTCCTACTTCGGGCACTGAGACATAAGAATTCGTCGATCATTCCGCTTGATGGAATGTGATGTCTCCGAGATCGTCCCTGGTCCGTAGGCAGGCTGAACGTCGTAGAAAATCAATAGAACGGAAGCGAAGTGATAGTATGACCAGGGCTTGTACACGTGATAAATTCGCTTCCTCCAAGAAGAGAAGTAAAGGTGGATGAGGTATAGAGGCTACATGTATAAACATAGGTCCAGAATAGCACCCGTAAAATAGTGGCCAGTGGCCAGTGGCCAGTGACTAGTGACCAGTGCAGTTCATGCCGATGCAAATCCGCTAGGCCAAGACGCATTTCTTCCAGAGATTTGGCGCCGTGATGGTACTCATGCTGGAGCACCAGCGGTATCAAGTCAATGCATTCTGGAGGATGGGCTGTTCTACGATCATAAACGGACGCATCGACCCAATAGTCAACCCCGGCAGACTAAGCCCCCATAGCCACACGATTGTTGGTGGAAGCAACATTAGCATCGACAGTTCGTACGGGAGCATGATCAATAGTGCTTGCACCTCCTACGAAATCCAAGCGGACAAATCAGCGTACTGGACTCCTATTCTGTATGTGCTTAGCATCAAGCGAAGACGGCACCGCGTGTTTTAGTCCAGGTTTGGCTGACGCGGCAGATACTATCAATACGCAAATGGCCTCTTTCACGACGTGTACCAATCCGGATCTGTCGTGTACTACCTTGGTCGCGGCCCAAATGTTGGAAAGACTGTTCCTTTCCCAGAAGGATTCAAAATGCTCAGTGGCAACACTGTAGCAAGGGCTTTTGACACCGAGACCTACGTTAGTCAACAAGAAGAATTGCTATGAATAGTAATTCAGCTTATTCAAAACACAAGGCTGACCTCTGATTCACATAAATCTGGGGCGACGAACGTAACCCGCCACGCCTTGTCGCTGAGGCCATTAATTTCGCTTGTTTGGGAGCCAAGGCGTTGCCTGAGGAGAATGGCCTGAACAACACCTCCTGGAAACCTTTTCAATGTGTCAACGGCCTCCGGGACCAGATCCATTTTCCAACGTGTTGGAACGGCGTTGATCTTTACAAGGTTGATGGCTCACATGTCGCCCATTTGAGTCAGATCGACAACGGGGTCTGCCCACCAAGCCATCCTCACCAGCTCCCACATATCTTCCTTGAGACTCTATACAGTGTCGGCTCTATTTCAAGAGATACTGTGCGTTTGTTTTCTTGTATCATCATTGACAGTTTCTTCATCATGTTACCACATTTTAGAGTTGCGACTACCAGGTCGAAGAGAGATCACTGACACGTCTCAGACCGGCGGCCGTTTTGTCTTCCAATGGCGATCCAAAAGGTATGTCACGCGAACACTGATGCAGCCTCGCTTCAGGGATAGATTAGCTCGATCCGTTGACAACAAAACCCGTCCTAGGCTACGGCTACCATAGGGACTTCATCAACGGCTGGAACTCGACAGTTCAGGCACTCGCGGTGGCGAACTGTCTGGCAACGGACAATGCTGGCCAAATCAGCGCTTGCCCATATTTGCAAGAAAGCGATACGGACGGATACAGCAGAAGTTGCCCAGTGAAGACCTCACCTGTCAACGAACTGTCCTAGGTCTGCTTCCAAAACTCCCTGGCTGTAATAAGGTAACGAACGGCCCCTCAAATGCAACACCCCAGGACTCTACCTGCCCAACGTCTGTAACACTTCCTTATGTCACTCCAACGGTAAACTCGGTAGCTCAACATACGGTGCGTCCGTCCAGCGGTACCTTCAATCCAAGTGGGACACAGCAAAAATATTTCGGCTGCTTCAACGACTCGACTGGTGGGACGCGGGCTCTTGACGGCAAGCACACTTCCACAGAATCCATGGACGTCCCGACCTGCCAGACGTACTGCAATTCGCATGGATATAGGCTTTCTGGTGTCGAATATGGAAATGAGTGTTACTGTGGAAAGGCGATCGCCAACTCCGCAAATATCGAACAACTCATCGGCGGATTCGATCGATGCACCTGGCTGTGCAGCGGAACCGTCGCAAGAGCGAATGGCACCCAGCAGGTTTGTGGTGGCTGTGCTGCCATCTCGATCTATAAGAACACGGACCCATCATTTGGCGAAACATTGCAGCTCTACCCAACCAATTATCTCGGCTGCGCCTCCGACGCGTCCTCCACGCGCGTGCTACAAGGTGCATCCACCTCTGGATCGGGTATGACTGTCGAAGCGTGTGCAGCTTTTGCCCAGAAAGGAAATAGCGGCGCGGGCTACAAGTACTTCGGTGTCGAATACGGTTCGGAGTGTTACGTTGGGAACGCACTCATGCCGTCCGCCACAATATTGACTGGAACCTCGAACCCGCCGAGCAGCTCATGCAACATGGAGTGCTCGGGAAAGAATTCCCAAATCTGCGGGGGCGCTGGTTTGCTCTCCCTGTACTACAACCCAAATTACACAGCAAACTCGGCAGTTAGCCCGAGAATCGGCAGCTACCATGCCCTTGGTTGTTTGACAGACTCTCAATCTGGGCGGGGCCTGCGGTCTCTGGCTGCCGCCTCCTCTTACTCGGACGATATGAGAGAGGAAATTTGTGTAGCATATTGCCAAACAAAGGGGTATCGGTACGCCGGGTGAGTAGTTCCAATCAGTTTCAGAATTTCTGACTTGCAGAACACAGCTGACAAAGTGACATGCGGTCAGTCTGGAGTACGCAACTCAATGCTTTTGTGATAACGAGATCGTGAACCAGGGCCAGCTGGTTGACTGCAGCAACTATGAGTTGATGGCATGTCGAGGCAATACCACGCAGCTTTGCGGGGGCTCAAGTGTCGTGAATCTTTTCATTCTGAATAACATCATTCTTTCACTTTTACTTGAATCTGTCGCATCCTCTCTCATCCGGCCGTCACTTGACGGGCCAGGCTGGTATAATTCAAGAGACCAATTCAGTTTTCCTCCATGTGAGATATCAGAATAAAAATACCTGTCATTTAACTCATCCTCAAGGACTCTGAATGAGCCCCGAGTTATTCCAGGACAGTAATGGGTTGAAGAGCTGGTCTGCTGTGGATCCTGACCCCCGTTTCGCCCTTGCGACATATGCCACATACCGACACGTCAGGACTAGAAGCCGGAAGTTGATGGAAACTAGCTCTTTCGATCTGGCAGTCCCTTCTGTACTCAGTACATCACCTTCACCGGCTAAAATGGTTCGAACGGCTTGACGGTGGATAAGGTATATGTTGCAATGCTAATGGCGGACACGACGACGTAGCGGTGAGACTCACGTCGACTTATGGTTATCACGCTCTTCTTGCTAAGAAACTTGAGGAGTACGGCAGCAAACACCTCTAAGCGATTCCACTCGGATCTGGTCTCTCTGTGAGTTCTTCCGTTGAATAATGGGCATCTCAGCTACCGTTTTGTTCCGAGCCCAGCCTGGGGCCCTCTTCGATCAATTCCCGTATTTCTGGACTCCGCTTGAATAACGGCTTTGGGGACTACAAAATCAACGGTTATTACGCCAGTTATTCACCAGCTGAATGGAAGGATGGAGGAAAGAATCCAACTACCGATGTGGTGTGAGACGTGTTACCGTCATAGTGGAAGTTGAACGTGTTGTTTGTTTGTTTGTTCTGCTGTGCCTGCTCAGTCAAATTGTGTGCTGAGCCATCGTCCCACATATGCACTTTGATAAACTCCTATCACACTCAATGATGCATACGCACAAGAAGTTTGACATGCATCAAAGTTGCTCAGGAGGCATGCAAACTTCTGCAGTGCACGCAGGGTGGTAATTGGGTGGCCGCAAGCATCACACAGCCCATGTGACCAGCACACCTCAATATATTTCTGTTGAAACTCCCAGCCTTCTATTTTGAATGTCTTCAGATGCAAATCATGGTGACACATGCAAGTAGCTGGCTGAACTTGTGAGACTTGTCATGGGGCCAAGCATGCACAGGATTTGGGACCTGAAGCCGTAGCAAACATTTGTAGAGGGCATATCTCTAGACCCTTCTCCCGCAAATTTAACAGTAGAGGGCTTTGCTTGTCTCATAAGCTATGTATTGTGTTTTGAGGATTGACCGCACATGGCAACCCAGATCCCCCTGAATCCCGAAACTTGCGACCTCTCAATCAAAGTGTTAAAATCCTGTCTCCCACTATCTTTCTTGGTGTCTTGCGAGCTACCAGCCTGAGGTCAAGTGATAAATATGGGATCATACATATCCGTTGTGAGGTGTCAGTCTGACTATGGAGTGTATGTCAATTGCAATGGCACTGACCTCAGTCTGAACATAACAAATGGAACCGATGCATTGAAAGCTGGGAACTACAGCTTTGGCACAGTCCCTCCCAACCCGGACGTCGCTGGCATTGGGGTGAGCCTTTTCCTTCTTTTACTTTTCTTTGACCGTGAGCCACGTCATAGCTTATAAATGAATTGCTAGATCGTATCTGTATTTATTGCGGTGACTATGTTCGCCCTCGTTCTAAGCGCCATTGATGTTCTTTGGCGCATGTGGAAACTTCATCAAAACCTTCCTGCAACTTCGTAAGTCAGGCGCTCTTTGTTACCATTCTGATTATTTCCTGACTACCAGTGCCACGAATTATATAGGGAAAAACTGTGCAGTTTGACCGAAATATGTGAGGCTCTAGTCCTGTCCTGCAGCGACCAGCAAGTCTTTACAGGCGGAGCCTTCGCAATCTCACTTCGATACTCGAACGGTTGTTCGGTGACCGCTTATCATTACAACATAATTGCTAACATGTTACTATTAACATGTGCAACACATCTGATTTCAATGTCGATAGTCCGGAACTACTGGCGCAACCTGTGGCAGAGCACTCTGAGAGTTATTCTCATTTGTGGAATTGTGCTGGTCACTGGTTTGATCCTGACCAACCAAGATGCGGATATCAAAACAAAATTCCCAACATCCATCACAGATCTGAACGGACCAAATGATGGCCGCTTGTATCTACCAGCCGCTTGCTATCAGGCTGATGCTCACATGTGGAAGACCATGCAGGAGACCTTTCATAGTTCAGAACAAGTTCGAAAAGCATGGCTCAACGACAGTCCTAATAATCACATCCAAGGTTGGGGGTTTTACATGGCCATGCTGTTGTGGTACCTTCTCGCGCTGCTTGTCACTTACGTGCGCCGCTTCTACCACATCTCCCTGGGGTATGGGGTCTGGGCTGCGATCGGAAAGGCCTTCATTCCCATCTGCTGTTCGAGCTGGGTTCTGGAAGAAGAGGGTGATACGAACGAAAAACGCCACAAACTCTTCCAGTGGCTACATACTATCTACATGCTTTGCGGTGTAGCTCTTGGCTCAGCAACAGCAATCACGTCAGCGAACTTCATCATGAAACTAAGAAGCTGGGTTCAAAGATCCGAGTGGTTGGCAAGCAACTCGACAAACTTGCAAGTGGGCCCAGAGGACGACGCAACTTCATTTGGACAACAGGTACCCATTCTCCTCACCTTGCTGACAGTATTCACTGCTGCTCAGACTGTCAATGGTAAGCACAAATTGTTTACGAAATAGCATACAATTATATTATCGCTGACACAGCCGCAGAATTGTGGGACAAAAGGCGAGGCTCACATGTATTTCATGCTGCAAAACCTCCTGTCACGATGACAAGTCCCAACAGTTCTCAGGATAAGCCACCAGGGGGACCTGATCCTGAAACTGGAGCTTCCAATGGGGCAGGTCTTGTCCATCAATACTTGTGGACAACCGAAAGCCATCCTATGCTGTTCCAACAGCCAGTGATAGACCAAACGCACATGGGGCGCCCGACCAGGACCTCCAGCACCGTGACGGCAAGTATGCCTCCGACCAACGCTTATGGCACACAATATCAGCCTGTGGGCACTGTCGGCTCGCGCGGATCTGCTGCGGAAATGTACGGCCCTATCTCGCCGATATCCAACGAAGGCGGACCTCAGTCGCCACTTAGGCACATCTCGTCCACGACTTCATCGATGCGCAGTCCCTCGAACCAGGCCTCTGTTCAGAGCACAGGCTTATGGACAGAAGCGCCTTCGGAAAACACATACTTCCTGCCTCATTCTCCACCGCGATCGGACTCAAATCTCTCTAGGACCGCAGCCCCTTGATGACCGCAGAAGCTATCCTGGTTGCGTGGACACTACTACTCTTGCTTGAATCTCCTTTCCAGTGGCCTGGATGACCCATACCGAGCGGAGTGTTCACAATTTTTTTAATCTTTTTTTGGAACTTTATTCCCGGTATACCTTGGACGACTGTTGAATGAATGCGATTTGTGCTTTGGTGAAAGTTTGGCTGCCTCTTAGCGGCTTACATTCTTTTGAACCATAGTTTCAGGCATAAGCTGAGTTTGAAATGCAATGAAGTTAATCATCCTTAGCGTATTTGTATAGTCATATTCGAATCTTAGATTTTGGTGTTCCCACAAGTGGTTGCCCACTGCCCATCTTCAGGGCTCCACGAGGGTTGGCTTATCGTGGAACTTTACCAGTTGACACTTGTATGGTTCGATGAAAATGAATGGGCCCTGAGCAAGTGCAACTTTCCGAAGCGGAACCTTCGCCTTTCAGTGGGGCGTAAAATTTGTTGGGAGATCTTCCGCGGCCCTCTCGGCCCCAGAATGCTTCATAGGCACCAGCTTGATTGCTCAAATTCTTCTATTAGGGTTGATAACGGGCAAGCACGGCATTGTGGTTGACTATAACAAACCGCCCGCCCAAGTCTTCAAGGATGCTACAGTGTCTCTCATTGAAAACGCTGGGAACCTTGATATGCTCTGCCAGACGACCTGGACAAGCAGTTCCCTGCTTCATGCCGTCAGACTTGGGAGGGGCGTGCCCGGGCTACCGACATGGTCCGCTGACTTTTCCCAGAAGATCCCCTCTGACGAACACTCACGGCTCCGGCTACAAGCGGTCATTTTGGGCTGTGTGCAACGCGACATTTCTCTGAAACGCAGCAGAGCGACATGGAACGACGATCAATTATTTGCGCCCAAGCAGTGGATGAAGGACTCTGAAGTCGGGGGAGACGTAGCGGAAGTTCACGAGGACAAGCAGCCACGGTATACACCGACGGGAAAGTCGCAACCCGTGCTTAGCTGGCGGACGCTGGTGATGGACTGTGCAGCTTACCCTGTCACGCGCCTGACCAGTGCCGAGATACGGGCCGGCGATGCTGCGTTCAAAAGCATCCTTCAGTATACGGGCAACGAATACAGGCGAGACGACAGCAGCCCACCCCCAGGCAACGCGGACGAATGCCAAGATCTAAACAACAATCTGGTGAAAGAGGGCCTGATGCGACATTGGGACCAGCTTTCAGAGTCGATGAGGTGCATGTGGGCTCGGAATTAAAATTGCTGGACGTTCGCTGTTACTACGAACGGACTCTACACCATGGTCCAACATGCGATGGCTGGAGGCGTCATTGCTTCAGTAGAGGGAGCCAAGGTCCCTCTAGTGTTGCGCCCAAGGGGTGAGTCTCGAGGGAATCAGCTATATGAACTGGTAGGAACTGCTTATATACACGGTTATATGGATGGACAGGCTTTCAGGGCAATGGCCGAATTAGGCCTGGTAGAAGACCATATCCTTCTGCAATGACATGAGGGAGGTCATAAGACTGGCAGTATAAGATCAATAATAACTCTGCACCAGTGCAAAAATTCGACTTGTTGCGGATACAAATCCATTGAGTGAATTGATTAAATACAGCTCTATGTAAACGTTTTGAATTCTACGGTGACGGAGTCCATTCTGAATCGTCCCCGTACTTTGAGGTGCAGGAGCGGAGTGCTGCAAACGTCAGAAACAAAAACATCCAGTTCGGTAGTTTGAAAGCAGTGACGTGACATGCCCAGGTGGTCATGTTGAATTTGACTTCGATGCGAGACTCTCTTTGTCTTGCCAAATTCGGCAAGCCTCTTGAATTTCTCGGCCGCTTCCTTTGAGGACCTAGCATATTCAGTAGCATTTGGATCTCATATACAGAGACTGAGAAGCAGAGAGAAATATCTCATAATAGTGGTATTGGGTGGAAAACAAGACAAAGGAAACCTGCCACTCCAAATTGTCAAAACCCTCTTGTGTGTACACTTCCTAGAATCAAACTGATTGCCCACTGTGCTGGTCCCGACATCTACAGCGCTCAACGACTCTCGGTTAATTGCACTCCGTGCGGAACCGCAAAGACCATCTCGTGCGAAGGTTGCCCGCCATGACCGGCCATGGGGCCGCGGAGGCTGTCGCTGCCAACCCAAGGGGCCGCCGAGCACAATTGGAAATGATGCAGGCTCTTCAGAGGAGATTAAACGATATCAAATCCTGTGATTGCCCTGGAGACTGTCGCGCACAGGGTCGTGCCCCGGCTCCGGAGCAGGAGGACAACGACGACGACGACAACGACGACGACGACGACGACGACGACGACGACAACGACGACGACGACAACGACGACGACGACGACGACGACGACGACGACAACGACGACGACGACAACGACGACGACAACAACGACGACGACAACGACGACGACGACAACGACTACAACAACGACGCCAGCGGAGATGATTCCAAGGCTCCGAGCACCCCTCCCGGAGACACCTCCAGTCCACCGGGCAACAACTCAGGATCCAACACCAATGCGCCAGGCAACAACACACAACCCCCGCCCCCGCTACTCCCATGGGATCCGCTCGCGGAGCTGGAAACAAACCCTGGCAACCAGAACGCGGGCCCAGCGGTCGAGGGCTCCGGAGCCAATACCAACGCACCGGGCAGCAACACAGGATCCAACACCAATGCACCGGGCAACACCATCGGAGACAATGGCAGCAATAACCCGGCCCCTGCCCCCGGTAATCGCCTAGACCCTGGTGGTAGCCCGCGCGGTGGCATTTTGTCCGGACCACCTGGCAATCAAGCGCCCAAAACTCCACCGGCGAAGCCTGCCAATACCGGTAATCGCCTAGACCCTGGTGGCGGCCCGCGCGGTGACATCTTCAACATCCCGAAAACCCCACGATCTGCCCGTGCTTTTGGCACCATCAGCAGCTTGTGGGACTGGCTTGGTTTTCGCTCAGAGCCCCGGGAGCCAGCTTCCCGTCCCCAGATCGGCGAACGTCCTGAACGCCCTGAACGTCCTGAACGCCCTGAACGCCCTGAACGCCCTGAACGCCCTGGCCAAGGCAATCAGAGCTTACTTCCCGGGCAACGTGGCCGCTATTTGCCCGGACATGTCAGCCGCAGGGCGAGCGCGCGCACGAGATCCAAGATCCTGGCCAAGGCGAGGGGGTCAAAGAACGTCAAGCTGAAGCCCGAGGCCGGCAGGCTACGCATGTCCCTCCAAGTACACGCGGACCCGCGGGGCCGCCTCACTCGTCTGGGCTACTACGCGGACCTCTTCCTCAAGCTGGACCGGTCGACGGATAACGTGCCTAGAGAAGAAGAACACATTGGTTATATCTCGACCTGGCGCCTATCCAAGGAACCAAATCAGTATGGGCACGAGGATCACCGGCCATGGGTGAGGGAGTGGCTGCGTAGCGAGCTGGGAGGTCCCGATGATGACGCCAGGCCGTTCAAGGACACACTGAGGCTGTTGTATCGTGAGGATGGCCAGTTGCGACCTGTCAATCGACAGGCGATCCGGAATGCCTTGGGTGATGGCGGAAACGAGCTCGTCGTTGTCGAGATGATATGGATCAAATACAAGGACGAGGCGACTGGTTTCCAGGTAAGTCTTGCAACGTGGGAAAGCTCCTGAGAGGCCAGAAGGCTAATTGCTTCAAATCCAGTTCTCTCACCAAGGGCTTGCATCACACGCTTTAGAACTGCTTTACTCACTCATGAACAGCGGAAAACTGCCAGCTTGGTTTCACATCAATATGCCTATAATATTCGTCATGAAGCCCGGCATGCCGTCGGACAATGGCTTGTCCGAAATGTGGCTCAATGAACACCCGAAGGCACCTGACGAGACCGACCAAGCATATTGCAACAGGATTACAGGCATGCTCGACGCCACATTTCGGAGCGAGGCGCGTTACGGGTATGACAAGATTAGCGATGACCACCGTGTTCTGGCACACCTAGTGGATTGGCGTCGACTCGAATATGTCGAGTACAGAAGAATACGCGATGCCGCGCTTGAAGATGAGACTGTGTCCACACTGACAACGGGACAGCCCGAGCCCCGGTCTGCCTTGTCTAGTATGCGGTGCTGATCCTGGATTCCTTTTCATTCGTACTGAGACTCGAGAAAGAACTTTGCTCCTCTTTTGTCATCACCAACAGTTGGGCAGCGTCACAATCTCGGCCCATAAATGCCACACCCCACCCAACGAGGAATCGCCCTTTCCTAGCATCAGTCTCACAAATCCTTCTCTATGCTCCTTGTTAGGCCGGGGTTATGTAGTGCATGCTTTGTACCAGCCTACTGTGTCAGGGTTCATATATGGTTCTAACACTAGACCAGAGCTAGACAACGAGCGAGTGATTCTTCATGAGGTTGTTTTCGAGTTAGTCAGGCCTGAATCGGAAGATAGCAGTTCGAGATCTTGTTGCGATATTCATATACACAGATAGAATACCGAGTTGACCAAAAATACAGCTTGTTACTGATGTATATAGACGACGTGAAAGACAACTGGAATTTTGCTGTCTATTAACCTTTGTATCACCCATTCAAACAGACTAGAACACCCTTGAAAAAGTATTCATGTCACCTCTTCTTCTTAAGTGCTGGTTTTCTACCCTGGTTGATTCCGCTAGCTTTAAAACGCCCTCTACAATATCGGAACTCCCAAGATACTGGCCCCGCCTGAGGACAACCTTAGGCCCTTCCTCGCCCGCCTCCCTCTCCTTCCAGGTGTCCCATTCCGATATACCTTTCTTCAGTAGCCCCAGCTGAGCTCGATCATTCTCGCCCCTGACACGCGCTTCCTGACGCTCCTTCCAGTCCTCGAGGTCGTCGACAGAGACAGCCACGTACCCCAGACTCTTGTCCTTTAGAAGCTGGCACACCTCCTTATGTGAGCTGACTAGAACGATAGCACTTGTTGAGCCCCTAGCTCTGGCCTCTATGTCATCGACATATTTCTTCGTCCCGGCTGAGCTCTTCAAGTCGTAGGCCGACGAGTCTAGGTCGATCACGGTGTGCTGTGTCCATGTCTGAGCAAAGGTGGTCTTGCCGGTACAAGGCCAGGCGGAGATAATGATGGCTTGTTTAGGAAGGGAGGCCATGTTAGGGTCAACAGTTTTTCGGAGAATTTGGTTGCGGCGAATGGTAAGCGGCGTCCGACATCCTGTCGGTTACCTATCAGTTGTTTTAGTGAGGCGGGACATTGGGTTTCTTGTGTTGGTAACTACAGAGATACAAAGGATTCATCAAACCTGGCAGATAATCAGTTGTAACATGAATGCTTGCAGTTAGATAAGGTGGGATAGTGGCGTGCGCTGTATGAGGACCAGACAAAGGCCGCACACCAAAGACGTTTGGGCGACTGACTGTTCCTTTGATACAAGTCCATGTTGGCACTCCAACGTACCGGCTGCTTGATGGCAACCGTTTTCTCTCACAACGCCCCAACCCCGGTACTTTCTTTTCATCCTACTGGAACTCTGATATTTGGAGATTTTGGCATGTTACTATTGTTACCATTAACTTTTCTGCATGGCAAGACATCAGGCAGAACGTCATGACAAGATCTATGGCAGGGCTTTCTGGCCTAGATCGGTATCTAACTATATACAAGAAGAGAAAATAAATAAGCACACTTTTCATGAAAGGAAAAAAGAAAAGGAAAATCTTTTGCTGTGAAGCCGGATCGTGTAGCCTCCCACGCGCCACATGTGTATATCTATCTCATTGCATAATGTCCGAGGAAACAAGAAAACAAGAAAAGACGCCCAACGCTGAAGCCTAAGGTAGCAAGCACCCTTATCAAACACTGAGTTATCAAACAATAATGCTGTCATAACACCTAGTTCGCCTTATATCATGTTCCTAGACAACAAGCTATTCCGCCGCCGTGCGTAGAGCGAGCTGGACCCGGCTCTCTCGTCCAGCGACGCGTCAAAGTGGACCGTGTTTGCACCGGAGACGTGCACCGTTTGCGGGGGCCGCATCGCCCCCTCGGGCAGCATCGCAGGACTCCGGAGGCCCTCGGAGCTGCCGGGGCTGCCGGGGCTCGGTACAGGCGAGCCCTGGTAGCCGAGGGTGGGCGAGTGCCGGCCATAGGGACTCGTCGCGTCTGACACAGCCAGGTAGGGGCCGTGGGAGACCCTCTTGCTGGGGCCGTACCCGGGCGACGGCGGCTCGTACGGGCTGCTGCGGGACGAGGGCGCCGGGGAGACCGGGCTCAGGGGAGTGGGGAGCGGGGACGGGCCGCTGTGGCTGTCGTGCGGGCTGCTGAAGGAGATTGTGTCGTCACCGCTGCCGCTGATGTATGAGAAGCGGGCGCTCACCCTCTTGCTCGCCCTCGCATTCGGGCTCGTCTGTGCGCCGAGAACGGCGACACTCATGCGCCTGCCGCCATCCGCCTCGTCCTCGTAGATGGTGTCCTCCTTCGTGACGGGTGTCGTCTCCTCCAGCCGCAGCACGACCTCGACGGCCTTCTCGTCCTCGATGACCTTGGGGTGCCGCTTCGCAAAGTAACGTGCGTACTTGTACAGACTCCAATAGCAGCTCGCGACGTTGACCAAGGTAAGCACGAGCTTGTAGGGCATATAGTACAATAGCAGCACATCCCAGCCGATGCGCTCGTTCCGCATGCGGAGATGAACCTCATTGAAAATGACCACGTTTATGAGGTAAAGCACGACAGTGCCGGCGAGCAGGTAGCCGCAGAACGCCGGCGAGACGATGAACGAGATTGGCAGGATGAAAGGTGTAAAGAGGTACAGGAGGGTCTCATAGACCTCCTGGAACACGAATATCTTGGCGCCAATCTCCCACCAGCCGAGCTTCCAGCTGGTGAGGATGTAGTGCATGTTATAAAACATGCCATTAACGAAGAAGAAATTCCATCGCATGAAGCGCTGCTTGAACACGGTCATCTCGCCGAAGCCGCCGCGGCTGCCCCCACTGCTGAAGAATACGGCGGGCGGCGTCTCAGTCTCGACGAAGACGGACGTGCACATCTTGATCCTCCCCCCAAGGCGGCGGCAGCTGTGCCCGAAGAACCAGTCCTCCGAGACCGAGAAGCCCGGGTGGTCGTGGAACGTCTTGATAAGGAACTTGCGGTTCCAGAGCGAGATGGCGCCATGCGGAAACGTTGCACTGCCCATCTTGCCGGCCAGGGCGCGCTGGAGACCCGAGATCTTGTACTCCAGGTCCTGCGCCTGCTGGCAGTACGTCCCCTTGGAGGACCCAGGCCCCACGCTCTTGATAGTGTAGCCGATCGACCGCACCTTGTCCGTCAGGCGATCTGACACGACGGGGAAGTTGGGCGGCAGCGCACAGTCGTCGTCGATGAGAAGAACGTTCTTGAAGCCCTTGGCGGCGTAGCACCCCACAAACTGCGCGACGATCTTGGAGCCGACAGGACACCAGATATGATTGACGCCGTAAGGGATGCAGATCTCCTCGGTGTTGTCGAGCGGTGTCTCGGAGTTGCCGTTCGCGATGACGAAGATGTGCGAGGCAGGGAAAACTTTCAGCGCTGCTTCGAGGGTAGCACCGACGAGGTTCGCGGATTTGTAGCAGGGAATGAGAAGGGCGGTTGTGGCGACACCAGGTATCGCGGTCCGGTCAAAGTCTTCAGGGTGGTCGACGATTGGAGGCTCCTTTTCGAAGAAGAGGAGAAGGGGGGCGAACGAGTAAAACGCCGCAATGGCTATGGTGATGGACCAGCCCCCAGCGACAACAAACTTGGTCGATACTACCCAATACATCCAATAGACCGCCCCCTTCCAGAGAGGCATGCCGATCAGGACAAAGTAGATGAAGCAGATTAATATCGTGTAGATGGTAATCTCAAACAGGACTTCCACCCATCGCTTCCGTTGCAGCTCGACGCCCCTGGCCTTGGCCTTCTCATATACCTCAGCCATGGAGCTTCGGCGTGCGCGACCGATGACATTCCGCGCTGTTTCCTGTACCTTGTCCGGCACCACAGCGTCCACGACTCTCCGTACTGTGCCATTGCGCCTGGGCACGTCCTGTGGGCTGTACGTCGATGAATCCTCATCTCCCCACACCGATGAAATAGCATCAGAGGAACGGTCCTGAAGCGGGAACCTATGCTGAGGTATTGGCCTTGGGTGGAACTCAGGGAAGGCCTCCGTGTCTCTCCCATGTGGTGTTCCAGCTTCGACGTTCTTGTCCGCAGCCTTTTCCAGGTAGACAGATTGGTGGACAGAGCGTCGGTCGTGATTCGTCACCGGGTCGCTGGTTTTCCTGGGCCTCCCTGATGCTTGGGTGTCCTGCCATGACGTCCTCTTGTCCGAAGGTGGCAAGAATGACCGTCGCCTGTATTCGTCTAGGACCTGCTGGACTGGTCCGTACGTGTCCTCATCCTCGTCCTGCTTCTGGTGCTGTTGATGGTGAGACCCACTAGGCACGAAGCCATTGTGTATGCGAGAGGGTTGTCTTCGATGACGAATATGGGGTGTGTTCGAGAATGACGGGAAGTCGTCCCCTCTCCTTGAGACGGACAACAACCTCTGGGGGATGATCACATCCTTTTGCACCTTCACCGATGCAGACCTCTTCATTCCTCCACTCATTTTGAATTAAACGATCGAACGTTGGTTATAACCAACAGCAAAGGGCTGACGAACCGATGGGAAGAATGAATGACTAAGGGTAGGAAAAAGAATGTAATAGAGCCAGAGGCTCTCCTTGACCGAAGGGATGGGTCAAGATGAGACAGGGAACTTAGAAGAGAACGAACATGTATAGTCCGGGGGAACTACTCGCCCATAGTCAAAGGACTAGAGAAGGACTGAAGAAACAGGAAAAACAGAAAAAGAAAAGAGTGAGTCTCGCCTCACACACCTACCAGTATTACGCAAGAGGGACTGCCCATGCCATGCACCCGGTAGGATCTGTTTCTGTGGACGCCCTAGCGATCGACAGCATGGATTACTCGTAGCAACGGACGCACCAAGGGGGCGCCGCTGTCGTCTCTCTACTTCCCGCGTCTTCGTCCAATGCCCAGAAAAGAGCAAGGAAAAGATCTCTGCCAGGCTTCCCAGGCTTCTCGGAAGTTTCCCTCCACTAGGGGGACGCGTGCTAAGGCTCTGTGTTGCCCGAGTCAACCTCCTGTGAACCCAATCTTCTCAGCCTCATTGAGGACTGCAATGTGGGTATCCGCAGTAGCGTACGGGCCACACGGCGCTGACTGAGGGACTCGTGGCACTGTGGGGGAAGGTGACCCACGAGCCATTTGGGCCATGGGTCACGGTGCTGCAGTTGCCGTTGGTCATAGGAAATTTCGGACATGCCCCATCATGACGCTCCTTCGAGGCTGTCGCACGAATTCCGCCTGCATGGCGCTTCGTGAGAGGTAATGCAGTCAGCCCAGCTGAGCCTGCGCTGCAGCGACTCTGGTGTGAGACTGCCTTAGCCCGAGAATCCCGAGTAGGACGACCCAGACCCAATGTCGTGTCGAGCGATCTTTTCGTATCCCGGGTGGAAGAGACAGATGATAGGCACGCTGTGGGAGGAGGCGGGAGAGCCGCGGAGCCGTGTAGCCGTTCAGCTGTTGAGCCTGAGAGTTTGATGATGAGGTCGAGTCAGTCGGAACCTAAAAACGTTCTTTTTGGAATGATGACGGGACCTTCCTCACTGCGGCGATGGGTTTACTTAACTGCGACACCCCCTCATCGCCCCCTTTCCCCAGCGATTCTACTGTGTAACAACCCATCTCATCCATGCAAGCAAGGGAGTACACATAGTTGCGGCCCGTGCCTTGGGTTCACACCATCTAGATAATTGTCTTCAGATAGCTGCCGTCTCGTCTCTCTTACCTCAGACACGTGTGCGTCAGGATTGGATGTAGATGGTCGGCACATTAACAGATCTCCGTAGCTCGAACCAAGAGAGCAGGTCCTAGTGCAGGTATTACGGGTATCCTCATGGGTGAAGACCGAGGAGGGGAATGGACATACCTGATGGCTTCGTCTGCCCTGTGTTTGGCCGTGCGGGCTCGGTCCCGCTTGGCAGGGCTGCGGAGGAGACATCTCGAGCTCGAGACAGAACTATGAGCTAGTACATTCTGTGGCACAACGGTTCCCGCCATCCCTCAGTGCTTTGATCGTTGGCCACACAGCACCCATCCATGCGAAGTGGAGGTCTCCAGAAAAGGCAAAGTGGGGGGGGGGGGAAGGGGGAGTCCATGCGCTAACAGATTTTTGAGATGAACTGCTTGCTTCTTTTTATATCTCTACTGAGAGGAGCATCGTGATCCCGCTCAGTCGACGATCAACGTGTGCCAAAGTCGCGAATCACGACGACTATGTTTTGGCACGGCAGAAATCTCGCGCACTCTTGTTAGCACTACACCGACCAACCTCGTAGTGATAGTGACCTGGCGAGTCCCAGGCGACGAACGATCCTGGAGTTAGTCCTACGTGCTGCAATGCGCAGGTTGACAGACAGACAGGTAGGCAGCCCGACCCAGCTGAAGGAATGCTTCTCCACCCAACGCGTGGGGAGACGACATCGCCGACTCGGTTCGGGAACTTCCTGGCTGCCTGTCATGCCCTGTGTCAGGACCAGGTCCACTTTCTCTCCCACCTCCCGGTCGTCGACCGGATCCTCGAAACCTGAGACGAATCCGACGGCGGTGGAACTGCCATAATGGGCTGCTCTATAACGATGCAAGATTGTGTATAGACGGAATGCCACGTATTTCTTTATCATTTACATTCATGACTGTTGTCAACATGGCCGAGGAAAGAATGAGCCAAGGTAGGACCTGAACTCTTTCTGTTCCCCAGCAGTGGTCAACACGACTTCGTGTTCGCTGTATCACGCAATCACATATGCTCTCGCTTGACCCTAGACCGACGAACAACGTTGCTTTTCGCGGCCTGCCACAGTTTTGTTAGTGCACCTGGCCCAGCCCAACTGCAGGGCCAAGGTAGCATCTAGCCCGAACCCTGCCCCGCAATTTGGCTTGCAGGAGGTGACTCGTCGCTGTCGTCCTCCAGGTGGTAGTTGCCCTGAATGCGTCTCTTGGCCTCCCACTTGTCTTGTTCCGTGATGTCCTTCTCGTCCTTCCGCATGTCGGGTGCCCACTGTGCCTCGTTGGGCGAGTGCCCAACAGACATGCCGACACGAATCTGCCTCCGTGTTAGCTCGCAAAGAAATTGCATATAAAAAAGTGAACTACTTACCAAGGTCTCGAGGGCGCCATTCGAGTTGTCCACCAAGTCATCGTCAAACACCATCTTGCCCTCTTCGAAGAGCAGTACAATGGTGCTGCCACCAAACTTGAAGTAGCCAAGCTCTTCGGCCCTCTTCACGTGCTCGCCCTCTTGCCTGGTGATCACGGTGCTGCCGACCATCATGGCACCCACACAGATGACCATGACGCGACCGTGTTTCTCACTGTCGATCGGCACGATGACACGGACATTCTCACCATAAACATCCAGCGCGGAGCGGATGGCCATTGGGTTGACCGTGTAGTATTCACCTTCGATGAGCTTGGGTTTGCCCATGATACCGTCCACGGGAATATGGAACCGATGGTAGTCTTGTGGCGCAAGGCGGAAGATACCGAGTCCGCCACCATTCTCATACCGCGCCGCGTCTTCAGGGTATGCGTCACCAAGCAGTCTCTTGATCGAGAACTCGCGGCCCTTGATCCACACACCGGTGGCAATGTCGACACGGTTGAAAACCACAGAACGGCAATCGGCCGGCGATACAATGATATGAGGGTTTTCGGGCGCAGAACATGGTCGGGCGCTTGGCTTGAGAGCTCGGTAGAAGAACTCGTTGAAATTCTTGAATTCCTCGAGCGGGAGGAGGACTTCAGACATGTCGAGCTTGTGGAATTCAATAAAGCCCTCAATCTCGGCCTTCGACTCCGGGTCGTCGTATTTCTTGCCCTGCTTGATGCTGAGGCTCTTGAGCAGTTTGCGGACTTGCGAGAGGTTAGCAGGGAGACCTTTGGTGCAGCTTTTTCGAAAGGAACTTACTCCTCTTGTTCTCCATGTTGTTCGACTTCAGTCCCTTGTAGAGCAACCGAATACCGAGTCTCACGTAGACGCTCATCTTCTCCTCACTAATCTGTCCAGTTATGCGATCCTGGACAAGAATGTTGGCAGAATTGGCACCAAGTTTGTAGCCACCATATGAAATCTTGGTGATGACCTTGGAGTACCACTTCCTCTGCGCCTGGCTGGCTGTCACGAATCCAGCCATCACGATATTGTTGACTTGGCGCCAATCCTGGCTGGCGCAAGTAGCTATGTGAGTGATAATGTCCGAATCAGTCCGCTTGTTCAAACGAGGCTGATGGCAGATGGGGCATTCCCTAATCTCAACCACATGCTCTTCTCCGCGGTCATTGAGATCATCTCTCTCAGCTAAAATGTCGCCTTCTTCTCCTGGAGTGGCAAATTTAGGGACCGTGATGGTAGACGCGGACGTCTGACTGCTTGGTGCTGTCTCGGGACCAGGCGCTACCTCATTAGGAGCCGGCTCTTTTCCAGACGATTGCCCCTTCGCGAAATCGGGCAACCTATCCTTCAGGCGGTCAGTCATTGTTGGCTTCGATTTGGACAGAAGCTGATCTTCCAGACAGATAACGGCCTCATCAGTGGTGAGATCGCTTTCACCGCTGTTAGCGGCATGTGGGAAGCGCTTAAAGAAGCTGTCAATGGTGGAATCTCGCAGCGTCGAGCCGAGGGTGTCCAACATGGTTGTTAATTCAACCTTGCTGATGCTCCCATTCTCATCGGTATCGTACTGCTTGAGCATAGATCTCCAAAATTGTTGTCGCAAGGCTGGGTAGGGCAGGTATTTGGCCCTCAGAGTGAGCACTGGATTATGCTTTGCCTCCCACTTCTCCAAATTCTTCATCTTCAAGGGCACGTCGAAGAGTACGAAATCAGGGTCTTCGCCATCTGCAGACGCCTCTACCGCGGGCCCAGTAGCACTTTGATCGACAGGAGCCAAAAGTCCAGGGTTTGGAACAGGTAGCTGTGTTGTTTCCACCGCGCCATCGCCTGGTATAGAAGGGACTTGCGACATTTGTGAAGGATTTTTGCTCAGAGCTGGTCGGGAAGACTTCGCAAGGCTCTGCTGAGAGTTCGACCGTGACATGCCCAACCTCTTGAAGCGAGACTTCTGCGAGGAGCTGTCAGGCTGCACATACTCTGCTGGCTCTCTGAGCCTATAAAGACCAGTTTCTGGGTCAGCAGTAGGCGCCGTCTCCATGAGATCCTTGAGAGGGAGAGACGTGGATGCAATGAAATCGTTGCCGGTGTAGCGATCCCGGTCGATGACGGTAAAGGCAAAAGAGTAGGTTTGCTCGTGACCCAGAACGTTGAAAATCATCTTCTCGTTGAAGACCGGATTCAAGTTGTGTCGCACGACCTTAGTCCGGTATGTCTTCTTGCCCAGGGAAGCGACCACGAAAGGATCCATGTCGAAACCGGTCTTTGTGAAGTTCGATTCCGGAGGAAGATCCGTGATCTTGACAACCTCTAAGAAGATGATGCCGACGACGTCGTTGCGGTCTCCATTGGTGAACTCATACGGGTTGTCGCGCTTCTTGCGCTTCAAGCCCTTGATCCGGAGCCGCCGCTTGCGCTTCTCGACACTCTCGGGCTTCGATGGGTCTTCCTCCTCGGGTGTTTCGTCATCGTAAATGTCATATTCAGCGTCATCGTCGTCGCTGACATCCTCTGTTGGCCTTCGGCTGATGGGCGGGGATGGAGAGGTGCTCGGCTTAGTGGGAGCCAGAACCGGTGTGCGGGAGGGCGTTGGGTTCTTGGACGCGGGGTCGGCCTCAGGAACCGCGTTGGTCAGAGCCGTGAACTTGGCAGCGATTTCGGCGTCGGTAGCGTTTGGGTTCGAGGCATCATAAAGGGTGAATTGCAATAGAACCTCGCCGGAGACTTTGGTAGCCTTCTTGCCCGTCCTCTTGTTCTTCAGAGGGAACCACTTGGGCTCCTGCTCGTAGTGGCCGTCGACAAATATCTCCTCGAGAGCGAGATCAAACTCGCCAAGATAATCCTTCCCAAATCTGTCCTTGTCCCAGCAGATGATATCGAGAAGCAGGTGGCGTGTCTCGTTCACGTGGAACTCGCATTGTTCGTTCCAGTGCGGGTCAAGCGTCTTGGACACCGAGTGGGTCTGGTGCCTGTTTTCGCCGAGGGTCAAGACAAGGTACTACGTGCAAAGGTCAGTCTCCTTCCTCTTGTCTGGCATCCAGGGAGAAGAGAATTGGACTTACTGGATCCGAGGTACCACTTCGATCCGCTGCGGCGAGATTTCGTGCCTGTAGCATGAGCGTGTTAGACGTGTCCAACGCGCAAATACCAGAAGGGAACCTGCACGTCAAGCAGGCAAGTTGTTTACCTTCAAAATTACAGTGTTGAGCATCAACCCCGTCTCCCTACGCCCCTCGGGGCTTGCTGAATCTCCTTTGCTCCTCATTGGGCTGGCGTTACGACTATTTGCGGCTGAGCCGGCATTCAAGCGTGAGGATGATTTCAGACGTTTTGGTATGACGCTGACCATATTCAACACTCGTACTATTCGGCGAAGCGGCTGCGTTCGAGGAAGATGGATTAAGGGTTCCGTCGTCTCTCGAAGGTGTAGTGGATGGTAGTTGGGTTGATGTCTTGGTCGGAAGTGGTGTGCAGGGATAGCTCCAAGGAGAGCCGGTCTTGACGTCAAGGGTGGGGGGAAGGCTTCGGGTTTGCGGTATTATTCTCGAAACCGACGGTGAGGAGTTGAGAGAGGAAGTACTCTGGGAGTGTTAATCCGTATGGGATACCTATTGTGGACGAGGTCGAATCTTTAATTCTACTGCATGATATCTGATAGTGTCAGCGACGAGTGACGGCCATGACATGGTGGTCGCAAGGTGGCCCAGGGGGAGGGCCCGAGGAGTTGCTTGCTTACCTGATGGATTCCAATTGCGTGTCTTCAACAGCTCGTAGCACAGACCAGAGAAGCAGTGGAGCAATAAATTGGGCAATTTCACGACATCTATCAGACCAGTTTTAGGCAAAGACAGAGCGAGATGGGACGGTCTGGGTCGGGGCTGGGTCCAGGTCTGTGGCTGCGTGGTGCATCTGCGAGTGCGTGTGCATCCGCATCTGCGTCAGATCTGGCTGCCGCTGACTCCAACCACCAAGGCGTGTAGGGCTTGAGTGTTTCAATTCGCCTCAAGACCTCGCCATGGCAGTGCGAGAAGGAAGGAGGGTGTAGGAGAGGGAGGTGGATTCTGCGGATGACGGAGAGGAACGCACGGGGCGGGAGGAGTGGGTTTGGGGGACAAGAGGCTCACGTCGCCAGGGAGAAGGAGGTGGCTTTAGGACCAGAAACCAGAGCTGAGGGACGAACGGGACGGTCTGCGCCAAGACCAAGGAGCAGACAACGTCACACCTGCCGCTTGTTGCTGTAGGTGGTAAGTCCCGTACCTACAGCACAGCAGACAGTACCTACATAAGGTTGCCAGGGGGGTAGACGGAGCTAACGGGGGCAGCGTCTTGTGCTCCCGGCTGTCTGGCTGTCGCTCTGTCTGGTAGCCTATACCCCCCTTTTGACGATGGCTGTTAGTGTCAGCCAGATTACGGGCCACCTAAACGGTGCTCAATCCTGCCGAGGCACATGAAACCCACTGCTTCCACTCTATTTGTGGCCCACCTGGGCGATCGATGCCAGATCTTCGACGAGACTACTAACAGGGAATAGTCAGGGGATGGTATTGCTACACCGACGGACGCCCGGCGCGTTGGTTCGTATGCGTCTTTGTCTGCAACACACACACACACACACACACACAGACAGATGGAACCAGCAGACCAGGCACTATTATTCAAAGCGCTCAGCCACCCTGTCGAAGGATGCCCTTCGTCACCGAGACGTATTCCAAGGGACATGATCGTTCTGCGGTGTTGTTGTTGGACAGTAGTGTTTGTCCCCAAAGACTGTCAAGCATTATTGGACCATGCACGGGAATCGCGATGGGCGGGCAATTCGGTGAAGAATGGGGGGTGGGGATGGGAGATAGATTCCAGTCAGTTCCAACTGATTGCGTGCATTGCGTTACGTTGCACCAGGGCCGCCCCTCAGTCGCAGTCACTTCAACAAGCTTTCAACTATCAGATAATGAGAATCCTAAAAGACTACCCCGCCATCTGTCTTGCTGGCCGACATCAAGACTCGTCTCCGTCCCATTTCCCCTCTTCGATTCGAGCCGCCAAGATGCAGAGGACAGCTGCCCCGTTGTGGCTCATGACACACTACTGTACCTAGGTATGTCAAGACCGTCTCACAGCCCCAGACAGTGCCGGTTGTGTCTTCATTGGGGCATTTCTAGCACAATCCGAGAGCCCATGGATACGGTGTGCCGAGTTATTTGGGGCAGAAGCTTCACATGTTCAGCCCTGTGCCGTCGGTGCCGACTGAGTTTTGCAGCAGCTCGTGAACATGAGCTGCCTCAGGTACTGCCAAATGCCCAGAATGGAGCTGTCAGGCTGGTCCCGTCTTGCCACTCAGTCCGTCTGGCACGGCGCAGCTTTGGAGCAGTCGTCCTCGGCAGCAAAGTCCCGAGCCGCCGTCGCGCTACCACACACACACACACACCAACACCACCCTCACGCTGTTAAGCTGGCAGTACCGCTGCCTTGGGTTACAACAGCGACCGTGTCCAGCAACCCCAGATCCAATACTGGCTGCCCTGGCTCCATGGCTGCAGTCTCGTATCACTCCCAACTTGGCCACCCTGCGAAAGATATGCAACCCGTTCCTTTGTCTCTGATGAAACCGTGAATCGTCCTGTCTAATACCGCTGTCTTGGATTCGAGACACCTGATTCACTGCTGTGTCGGGCTCACCTTGCTTCTCCGACGCAGCCACTCTGCCACTCCGATCCCTGTCCTCTAGCCACGCCTGTCGTGACGATACGCCCTCTGAGTTCGACGACGACGGGAACATTACACATAGTTTAGTGACTGTGGCTTAAATCTAATCTCTGCTACTATCGTGGTCGTGTAGTGCAGAGTGTTTATTGCCTTCTCAACTATCCAAGGTGGTGAGCCAAGGTCGGCATGAATACGTCCATAGTTCTGTCGCCCGCTTCTCAGTGTGCAAACGAGCCAGCTTAATCGGGCAGAGCTTTGTTCCTTTGCTCCCACAGTCTACCAAACTGGTGCATCTCAAGCAGACCGGGCTTATGACCATCCATTCCGTAGCCTTTAGAAGCTCGTCTGATGCAAGGTAGCCTCTGTGAGACCATGAAGAAGGCCTGGACACAGTTGCCGGTGAATATTGTCACATGTATTATGCATACTAAGCATATTCAGGCAGTCAGATCCCAGTCGGTGTGCAACTGCAGTGGAGACACATGCATTGAGGCATTCTACGTGCATACATATGTGCCACTCTGAGCTGTGGGGGACGGTGGATCTTGTTTGGATGCCAGAATGCTCGTCGTAATCATCGCACTTTCGAGACCAGCCATGAACTCAACCAGGATAGACTGCAGAGCACCCAAGAATCTCAAGCTCTTTGCTGATCAATGCCATAAGAATATGTTCTATCAAGCTCTACCTACACCTCCCTCATGATGATCAATTGGACTCCCCGAAATAACATCAGCAAAGGGTCCAGTTGAAGAACAAGACCCCTACCAGGGTATCGGAATGGCCGAGCCATGAAGTAGAGGCGGTGCCGACTGGGATACCCAAGACCATAGTCCCACTTCAGAACCCAATACTGTGAATTATTCTTGTGGTGTCTCTCGCCAGGCTCAGGCCAGTGCGAGCTACAGCCCGTGGCTCAAGTGTGGATTGTTCCTACGCCTCTATACGGCATGGCTGATACCAGTGGCAAACCTCTGGCAATGCTGCCTGTGGTAGTATTTGTGTTTACACCACTTCTAAGTTGAATACGTGAATGTAATTCAAGGCCTAAGATGTCGGACATTTGCACAAGCAGAGCCACTCCCAACCCTTTTTTTTTCTCGCACTTTTTGTAGAATCCACCACTCACTTCATACTTGTTGACAGAACAGCATATTGTATATTTTTCTCCGAGGACTTTGTCAGCTTGCTAAATCACATCATATTCTGTCAAAGCTGGCTCGTTTTCTCAGCCAACAAGGGCTATTTGTGCCAAAAGATAAGGGTATCACAGTGGGTGCATGGTTTTATGAATGGTGGGTGCAACTGTGCTTCCCTGGATCTTTGCTAATGCTCCAAGTCCGCATTTAGGGTGCAGTAGACATGGTAATCTAGTACTTCTTGAGAAGTAATAGCATGACATACCTATCCTGTCTACTTCTCAGTTGGTCCAGGTGTTTCTAGACCATTTTGAGCACATAGCGCTACAGTCCCACATTTTAAGCTTGTCTATCTAGTGGTTGTAAAGGTAGATAAGTGCGTTTAATAGATATTGTGAAGACTAATGAATGATTAGTATGCTTAATTTTATTCTTAAGTTTGATTCAATGCAAGCCTGTGGGTGTGAGGTATAGAACACACAGGTACTCATGGTAAGCAATGCATAAGTGTTGCAATCACAGCGTGATTGTGACACAATGGTGTTGTGATAACAAAACATTGAATCACGAGCCAACAGAAATGTATGCATGAAGAATCTAGAATTGACAGAATCCGGCGTGGTTGCAATCCGCAGTCAGTGACACTGACATTGCGTACTTAGCACCATATCTAGTTCTGTGTAACCCATTGGAGCAACCTAGATTGGTGTACATCTTCCGTGGAGACTAATCCCAACCATGTGCCCATCCTGGGCCATGACTTGTGTACATGATGTATTCTTCATTGTTTGCTTCATATCCAGCCTACCTAGGTAGATCTTCTTCTTAGTGGCCCACTTAGCCTAGCTACACTGGATCCTTGATAATATCCCTAAGAGAACAAGAAATATTACAAATGCTCCGATTTGCCTTACCATGTTCGGCCTGAGTTCCGGCCCCGAAAAAGATCTACACAGGTTCTTCGTATGCAGATGCAGAGAATACCCCTATCATGCTGGCCATCCTTTTATTGAACCTGAGCCCTCACCTTGATATGCTAGCCCATTTCAAGCACAATCTCCATGTTGAGAGACACACACAGCTACCTGTTCCATGTGATAGTTCAGAGAATGTTTGTATTTTACTTACATTAGTAATGGAATGTTGACAAGGCAAGAAGAGAAAACAGACTATTAATGCTAATCATGCAGACTTGTGGTGAATGCATTATGCAGTCCGAAGTGGATCTGCAAAATATGAAGATCTCCATCACATGGGCTGGTTCAAGAATTGAATTCCACGGGCCACGTTGAAATGGAAGCCGGGCCTGGGTTCCACACCGGGTTCAATCGATAGCATTTATTACAAATGTAGAGGATACTAACTCGTGATTCGTGTGATAATTGACCTGCTGATGCCCGGCAGATCCGGATAAATTGGACGGGGTACCCACAATGCTGAATGTTCGACTCTTGCCGTCTCTTACTACGAAAAGTTCGAGATACGTAAATATGATCTCTGGACTGAGAGTCCCTGATCTCTCGACCGAGTTCGTTATTCAGAGATGTGAAAATATCCAGGGACCAGCTAAGGATCAAAGTAACCTTCCCAACCCGGGTGAATTCTGTAGATCTTGCGGGGGACCACTTGAGGATATCGATTTTATAATAAAGTTTGCATCCACCGCTGACTAGCATGACGCCAACTACCAAATTTCACCAAGCTTGACCGCAAGAGGCAAATCTGCTTCCTGTACAATGCACAAGTGAAGGTTTCCGTTCCATGGAATAGGGGATGGCAGGCACGTGGCCGCCCCAGTTTTTGTCCCGAGGGGACGGTCCGCCCCAGGGTCCAAATCGAGACCCAGAAATTACTGATCACAGCTAGCAACAGGAGATTTGCGAACCTCCACGCTGATCAACAGGTCCATAAGCGATTGGCTGGAACCACCCACCGCGTCCCCGGCCCTGCGAGGATCAGGGGCTAATTCCGAGCGTGCAGAAATGATTCCTTCGCTCTCTGTTTCTTTTCTGCAACTAGATGCTGCGGTAACATTTCCCCTGCCTGTCACCACTACTCATGCGTCAAACCCGGTCCAGAGTCTATTATAGGGCCCCCGAGTATCGGTGAGATCGATCAAGCATGGCGAACAAGATGTCCATGGTCAAAATAGCCGTCCTCGGCGAGGGCGGCGTTGGCAAAACCTCCCTGACCATCCAAGTAAGTTGTTCCGCATCGCACGAGCTGCGCCCCCCAAGCGTAGGCCACCTTGCTCATGGATCTAGATGTCACACCAACATTTCGTGGAGGAGTACGACCCCACACTAGAGGACTCGTACAGGAGACAGTGCGTCGTCGATGACGAAGCATGCCTGTTGGAGATCCTCGACACGGCCGGGCAGGAGGAGTTCACGGCGCTGCGGGAACAGTGGATACGCGACAGCGAGCTCTTCCTCATCGTCTACAGCGTCACATATCGCCCCAGTTTCGAGGCCGTGCAGAAGGTGTTCGAACAAGTCCTGAGCACCAAGGAGAAGTACGCCGCGCCGGGTGGCTTCGACGCGTCGCTCATCGTCCTGGTCGGCAACAAGTCGGATCTGGACCACAAGAGGACAGTGGGCATCAGCGAGGGGAGGATGCTGGCCAAGAAGCTGGGCTGCGGCTTCATCGAGACCAGCGCAAAGACCCGGACCAACGTCGAAGAGGCCTTCTACAAGGTCATACGCGCCGACCGCAAGCGCAAACGGGATATGATGCAGCAAGAAGACAGCCGCCACAAGTCCGACTTAGCAGACCTGGGTATCAGCCAACCGAAAACGAAGAAAAGCTTTTTCAAGAGGATTTTAAATCGCAATTGAGCGTCGTCATCAGATACCAACATTGAGGGCGTTTGGGTTATGGATACTTGTGTATGCCTGGTGGTAATATTCTTGGAATTTGGGAGGTAATCTGGCTGGCGGTACCCACGGCTCTCAGTAATTCCCCGTCTGTCAAGCCTTTGTTGAAAAACACGAGGAAAGGACTATTTGTACTTGTTTAATCTTCTGCGAGGGCTATACCAGCGGGCGAGGAGATTCGGGCAGATCTCCAATACCCCTGCCCTCATCACACCAGGCCTGTATAAACATCTAATGCTGGACTAGAGGCGCGCTCCTCACACCTTTACTGGGGTTGCTGCTTTGCAGGGGCTATTTATAGTGATAGCTAGGAAATATATCCCCATGTACAATATATTGGAGTCCTGAATAAGACCAGTCGCTATTTGACGCGCTGTGCCGGTATAGCCATCCGTTTTCGCGGCGCTAGTTCCTTTGTGGTCAACACGGAGTTTGAGGTCCGGTTCGCCGTCTTCTGTGTGACGTAGGATGCAGGTTGCTCCTCTCGCAGACGGAACCTTCTTTAGGCTGTTATTAAGGCTGATTTGCGCATCACCTGGACACTTGATTGTGTTGTCTTCGGAGAAACCGTGGACCATAAATGAGCGTGCACGAGCGTGAATCTGGGAAAACCCAAAAAACATTGAAGTTTGCGGCATCCAACCCACACCTCAAAACGCCAAGCCGACATGTCGGAGAAGAAGAACATCGTCATCACGGGGGCCGCCCGGGGAATTGGTCGTGCAACTGCTCGCCATCTGGCAGTCTTGGGCCACAGGCTGTTCCTGATTGACATTGACGCCGAGGAGCTCTCATACACGGCGAACACGCATATCCCGGGAGCATTGACCGTCCAGGTCAACGGCAACAAGGCCTCAATTGGCGTCGGCCACGGCACTTGCGATTTGCGAGACCCTTCAGCAATCAAATCAACAATCAAGGCCGCGGCAGACTTCTTCGGTGGGCGAATTGATGTGCTGGTCAACAATGCCGGCATAGCGAGGGCCCAGTTCAGCCAGGGCCGCAGCATGGACGACCCCTCAGTTTTCGAGGAATGGCAGGCCTACATGGAGACCAACCTCACCGCGCCCTTTCTCGTCAGCCAGGCCTGTATACCGTACATGACAATTGAGGACGACGGGCGGAAGGAGCACGTGGATTCTGTCATCAGGCCAGAGGCTGCTCATGCAGCTGCAGACCAGCTCACGGAAAACCAACGGAGCGGCTTTTCGGGCCGTGCCAAGCAGGGCCCCAGTATTATCAACATCGCCTCATTCCGCGCTCGTCAGTCAGAGCCCAACTGCGAAGGATATGCAGCGTCAAAGGGCGGAATCCTGGGGCTCACACAAGCAATGGCTATCTCGGGTGCCCAGTGGGGAATCAGGGTCAATGCCATCCTCCCAGGCTACATCTATGTTCAGCATGAAAACAAGCAAGCGGACGAGATCGACGGCTCCGAGTGGTGGGCGAAGGGAGTCCCCGCAGAGCGGCATCGAAAGCACCCAACGGGTCGCATTGGGTATGGCGAGGACGTCGCGGAGGCGATTGAGTGGCTCATGGGAGCTGGTTTTGTGACCGGACAGGAGATTGTCGTTGACGGAGGCATGAGCAAGATCAAGCACGTGGATGCTTGACTGGGTTTTCTCACCCTCCGCGGGCATTCTGAGCGCCCTTTCCGACTTCCTGTCTATAACACGTCAACCTTACTACCTGCCTACCATTATTCTTCTAGTTGTGAGATGTCATATCTCGTTAGTCCATGTGCCTGTTTAATAACCAGAACAAGCGCTTTGTGTAGACAAACCGAGATCCCTATTGTTGCTTGTCGGGTTCAGGGCCACATTTCTGGTGGCAGCGTTAGTATTGCCATTCAGATATCACCCATTACCGCTCAGTAAACAGAATTCGGACCTTATCAGTGTAGATTATGCTATCGGGATGATAGTCATGCCGCATTTCGTGCCCATTTTCCTCGTACCTATCTTTCACCCAAGTCGTTGGCGATTGCGCAAAATACCACAAATGTGTACATCTCCAATAGCGAAGAGCCCACGTCTAAGACACACTTGAAAGTGATGTGAACAAGGTAGATAGATCGATTGGCACTACAACATAGTTCGAGACAAGCCGGGCAAGCGAGCGGGTCGGGTCGCAACGGAAGAGAGAATGGCAGGCAAAGAACGCAGATCATGCCACTAACTGTAAGAAAGTGTGCGGTACAATTTAAAACTAGCTTGAATTAGTAGATTAATCGTCCCTAGCGGATGAAGGGAGTAGCAGAACGCTTTGAAAGCAGCCCACTTAAAGTAACAGACCGCGAGTCTGATTGCTGGCATGGGACGCCAACTCCAGCACAAGAGACAGCGTTGCCAGGGCCAGCTCCCGTGATCCTAGGCCTACAGTAGCACTTTCACGGATGTCACACATGCATTACTGGAATAAAATATATTTGCTTGATTCATTGTGATTGAGAGGAGAATTCCAGGTGAAGTGCATAGGCACGATAGGCTCTGATGAGGGAATTCAACGAAGTCTCTGTCCATCGTCAGGCCCCCCTCAAACCATCATGCCCTACTGGCTCGTTGCCATCGTAGCGCCACATGCCACCTAAATATAATACATCTTGTTTCTCACCCGTGAGTGAGGGGTGATCAGCTCCTGAAGCCGAGCCCGTCGACCATCATCATCCAGCGCGTCGAGCTCGCGCATCAAGGAAGCGGCGTCGGAATGAGAGGAAGGATCGAATAGGCTGCTGAGGTAACGGCGGGCCCGCTCGCAAACAAGGTCTGCGTAGTAGGCTGGAGTGCAGTATGATACTGCTCTCGTACACCGTCCGAAGGCATAGTGCAGACTCTGCGTGACATCCTCGAGAGTGTCTGCCACATTGTAACCTTGCACATGTGAAGCGGCCCGGAAGATCTCATCGTGAACCACAACATAGTGGGCTGGTCTAGCATGGCCCTGGATAGCAGAGTGCGCCTCTGCATGCACGTGTCAGTATTCTCAAGCGAAAGACCACATTATGATAAGAAGGAAAATGCAGACTTACGAAGCCAGAAATCCCACTGGTTGGCCTCGGTGATTCCACGGTCCGTCACAGTCCCAGCCAGACAGTTGCCGTTGCTGTCGGCTGCATCCTCTGTTGTTGGCCCAAAGCGTGTGTGGTGGCGTTTGGTCACTATGACAATAGTGATTCGTGGGCGTTCCTGGCCTGCAGCGTCATACATCTCTTCGCAGGCCTGTCGGAGAAGCGGCAGTTCTTGATCTTTGACCATCTGGTACTGGCCTTCCGAGACCCCGTCGCGGTATATCAGGATGTTCCGAGGGAACATGTTGTGCTTTCCCTCGGTCTTCCAGAGGATCAAATGACGCTTCAACATTTCCTTGAGACCATCGACCATCTCTTGACGACTGTTTTTCTGAACAGACGATGTGGCTGGCCATTGAGCTAGGTTTGCATCCTTGCTGGCGACCATGGCAGCAATGCTGGGCGCCCGATTGCTTGAGTTGGGATCTGGATGTGTCACGTCGATGCCCACAATCATTGTATCCCCTCGGGAGATGAAATGAAGTCGCGATTGTTCCACAAGCTGGTTGTCGCCTCCACCCTTGAGGTTGAACTTCAAGACGACGTTTCCGAAGTACTGCGGTCGGCCCTTGGAATCCACGAGCTTGTTTCCAACCGAACATATGTTGACAAGCCCAACTTTTACGTCGCAAATATGCTTGACGCGGTTGTATAGGGCGGTATGCTTGACCGGCAGGATGATGTATATGAGGTCAAGTTTCTCCGAAGCCAGTGTGAGCACTTCATCCAATTCAGAATCTTCTGCATCCTTGAGTTGGAGTTGTCGACTGCCCGGGCTGGCTTCGCCAATGTTGATGCCTGTTCCTCGTAGTGACACCCGGAAGGAGTCCAGTGCGGTCCGAACGTGAGGTAAGGACTGAAAAGCAGGAGGGTACCCTACTATGGTAACATACAGCCAGCCCCATCTACCCGCAAGTATGGTCGCGGGTTGGCTCATTGCTAAGCCTCGAAGATTCCAGGAAGCGGATGGATTCACTGGAGCGTACTTCTTGTTGCCATACGCCACTCGGGGCTTGGTCAGGATACGGGCTGGCGTACTTGTGAAATTGGGCTTGACTTCGACATGGAATTGATCCTATGTGGGGTTATTTCATTAGCAAAGTAGCACATAGCTGTTGTAGATGCCCAAGACTCACCAGTAAAGGGTTGGTCTGTCGTGAGATTCCAACCATTGGAAGGCCTTCCTGAGCAATGAACAAGGCATTTTGGGCCGGCGCTGGCCTGCGGATTGCGTAATTGATCATTTTGCTCGTCTGGTCCGCGTTGAGTTTGACCCCAGCCTTCTGTCCAGATATGACTTCGCACACCTGAGGCGGCAGGTAGATAGGTTTGGCCTTTGATCCAACATTGACAACCGGCAATTTCTCGTTGTCTATACGAATGCCGTAGGCTTGAATTTGGAATCGTTAGTTGCCAATGTACATCTTTTGAGATGAGAACTCAGATCTTACATCTGTAGAAGAACTCTGATACGGTCACATGCCGCTGTTGCGCTTGGAACCAGAACAGCACTTGATTTGGACCAGCTCCAAATTCAAATACTTTGGGTCGTGTTTGGTTCGGACTTTGCCCATCACTCGGTGCAGCCAGTGCAAGGATCGTTCTTATTCGCGTAGCCCCTGCGTGGGAGGTCTTCACCCGCGCTCGTTTCAGGAACTGCTCCAGTCGGTACTTGTCATTTAACCCATGGGCCATCATGAGTCCAACCAAGGGCCCGGGTCGATAGAATGCACTGTGGCAGACGTTCACGTTAACTAGAATACGACCGGTAGCGGCCCGAACGCTGGAGAAGAAGCCTCGAATTGCCATCAGCCCACCGCCCAGGTCTTTCCCCACGGCGTCTTTCGGGAAGGTCTTGCTGCCGATGGTGACCAGGTTACCTTGAGACTTGGCAAAATGATTCAAGAATATGTTGAATGCCTGGATCAGATCATTCTTTTCGGCAAAGGCAGCAGACATGGTGGTCGACGTCATGTACTCAAGGAGCCGTCGCACAGGCAGCGTCTTTTTGTGCTGCAGTCTAATGTGATACACTGTGGCGCGCTGGTCAGGCTCAGTCTCGAACTCGGATCGATACACGACATTGCATGCAGTGAAATCATCTCCGAGCAGGACACGTGAAAACAGCGTTGACTTGAAGTTGCTGCAAATGCTGTGGGAGCGGTGGACAGACTCTGGCCGCTGCAGAAACAATTCGATGATGCGGAATAGCTTCCGTCCCGTCGCCTTAGGCTGTACCTCAATGTTGTACTCGTAGAGGACGAGTCTTGGATCCACTAGTAGTTGGAAGTAATTCGCCCAGATGATGATAGGTCTGCCTCGCGTGCCGAATCCTGGTCGAGTGGGAAATCGTTCTTGCGTCAAGGACAAGCTGCTGAGACTCGGGAGTTTCTGGTACTCGTCCTCCAAACGCAAGACCTCGCGGCTGAGTGTTGAGTTTGGATGTTCAGGGTGTCTGGTAATGACAACCAACTTAGCCATGATGAGACTTTCAAAGCGATGTATGGGATCTCATACCTGTAAAGCAGGCCCTCGACTCCTCCGATAGGAGGTGGTCCCTGAACACCCCTTTGTGATCCCGAGGCGCTTGTTGGAGGCTGCACACTTGCATGACTTCTCTGCGATCCGCCGATACCTCTCTGGGATCCTTCACCACCTCTTCTAGATCCCGGGCCACTTGTCTGCGACATGACGTGGTAAGAGTGACAGTTTCGTTTTACCTAGCGCTGATCTTTTGTAATACTTCTCAATGGGTATTCTGGTGGCTGTGGAACGTCAATGAGGTTTATTCACGATAGAGTATGGTGTAAAAGTGTGTCTGATGGATGAACAGAACGATGTAGTTGTTTGGAAGGGAGTTGGATTAGAGTTCAAAGATCTCGATGATTTACCTGGCCAGGGTACAAAGAAAGATGCTTTCTCAGGCATTCGAGACTCAAGTTGTGGTGCTGTTCGCGGAAGTACACACCAATGGAAAGCGGAAGGTTCGAAGGATCGGGAAGGGGCATTGGAAGGTGCGTGAGGAGTTGGGTAAGTGAAACCACATGCAGGCTGAATGACACGGGAGTAGATGAATTGCTGAACCGAATGACTTACCTTCAATGTCGAAATTGAATGATGCCACACCTCTGGTGATATGATATCGAAGCACAGTGGCTGTGATTGCTGAACTCGAGGGTTGGGGTCTCCGGCAAGCCCGTAATGTTGATCCACGAACCTATGTTGTTGTTGTTGTTGTTGTGAGAGAAGATATAAAGTCAAGTGTACCGAGGAGGAGGATTTGGTATTCGAGACGGCTGTTGAGATGACGTTTCGTAGTGAGATGACTCTGCGGTAAGAAGGGGAGGAAGGAGGCTGGCCAGAGAAAGCCGGTCTAGTTGCTCGGGTAAAGCAAAGAAATGGTAGCTGAGCTATGGGAGTTGGAAAAGGGGTGCCTTCTTATAGCTCGGGAGGAAGTGAAAGTGGCTGTAGAATCAGCAGAAGACAATGCTTGGCTGGTCTCGTCGTCGTGAGAAACCAGGGCTAAGAACGGAAAGAATAAAAGACGTGTGGGGCAGCCGCAGTTATTGTCAGAATACTAGAATGGCTGACGGTCCTTGAATGGGACTGTACTTCAGCTGGTAAGTCCAATCTGTGCTCCTTCCGTGCCTAGTACGGTCCGCAGTGCAGTTAGGCAGCAAGGTGAATTGAGAAGCAGAACGTACGAGGTACTTCACGTAGCACGGAATGAGACAACAACACCACAGCCGATTCGCAATGCGGCGAGCCCATGGAGAATAGCATCATTCGGGCTCTTGTGGTACAGTACATTCCATTCGTCCATTGGACACTATGTTGTATGTCTTTCAGTTTATCCTAGACAAGTACCTAGGTAAATCTCCCGATGGCTCCCGTCCTACATCTCCGCCCCATGTTCCGCATCCCGGGCCAACCAACACATGCTGCAATTAAACTTCCGGATCATGGACGTGGGCAGGCATAGACTTGCTTCTGGGTTTGACCAGGCGACTCAAATCGCCGACTGGCAGCTGGAAAGGAAAGTCGACAGATTCGAGAACGATGGCGAAGAGTATCCACCAGCCTGCCGCACAACAAACGAAGGCACTTGCACCACTAGCCTGATAGTTGTCAATTGTCTCGAATTCATCCGACCAGGTACGCACATTATAACACGTGGAAGTGAACTCACAATAACAAAATCATTGGCTGTCGAGGCGTTCCCCGTAAAGTCCTCGGCAAGCAGCCAATATGCCACTGTCAACGTGGCAAAGGTGATAACCAAAGTCAGGAAAATGATCACGAAACAGACGTTCGTGCGAAACGCGCAGACGAAGAAGATGAACGACACGACTCCCATGAAGACGAGAAAGAAGCCTGTGCGAACGCAACGACGTATCAAATCCTGTCAGCCCGAGTACTTCGACAAGATACACGACAAAAACGGCTCAAACTGATGATGCGTATAGTGGCAGCTTACCAAACCCGGCGTTGAACGCCTGTGTCGTCAGACCAACGGACGCAGCCTGCCCTGCCGGAGCAAACGAGGAGAAAGCGGCGAAGGATGGGTTGAGAGTGCCCCCAAGGGACAAGAAGAATGCGCCAAATGTACAGAACACGACGGACGGGAAGGTGTTTCCGAGCACGAACTCGAGGATCCCAGTGGTGAATTGGAGCAAGCCACCGAAGAAGAAGAACTGTGGGCTGGGGGAAGTCAACATCGCTTGATTACCACAATATGTCCATCCGGGTCAGCAAGGACTCACATCCCGACTGCGCCACTGCTAGGAGCGCCTCGCCATTGCATCAGATCACACGACAAGGGCGTCAAGGCGAGCAGGAACCCTACAAGACCACTGTTGCGTGTATAAGATTAGCCACATTTCATAATGGGAACAAGGAGGAGCCTTGAGGCAACGGTAGGGTCACCCACATAGGAGTCGGATTGCCAAACGTTCTCCTCAGTTGGCCGCTGACATCCGTCTTGGGAGCAAGATAAAGCTTCTCGAATAACTCGGCCGATATTGAGACGGCACCAGTTGTCCTAGCCTCTTGCAAGCTTGCACCTATATCATCGTGATAATCGAAGCGAGACTCTTGTATATCGGGCTTCGAGACTTTTCGGCCGGGCATGGTTGTGCGAGTGGTAGGCGAGATCTGGCTTAGGTGTATTGGGTAAATGCTTACGCAAAGAATTCAGAGATGGTCAGTCTTGCTATCAGAAAGCAGCCTGTTTGAGAGTCCCAAGCACTCTATATGAAAAAGCCCAGCAGCTCGGGATTCGGGAACTATCAGGCCTGAGACCACCACCCTACCTCATGTCAGTTACGATCGGGTGCCATCACAACTGGAGGATCCAGCCCTCTGGTCATGCTCCTCCACACATTGAGTTTGACAAGAGGCGAAGCTTGCATGGGCTAGCTTGCCTGAAGACATGCCATTGGTCCACCTGCCAGCGGAGAGTCGTGAAAGTGAATGCTCCGCGAGTCCGGTAAGCATTCAGTCCCCCTTGACCGGCTGGCTCCTGGTCCTCAGCTGTGATCTAGTTGGCCAGGGTGGCTCTGGCTGCCGATAAGCCCCCTCTTGAAACCACATTCAACGTCTACTAGTCGATTGAGGTCGAGAGCACAGACTGCGGGGATCGTTCTCAGGGGCTGGTTCCGGAAGACGTCAGCTTGCTGCCAACAGAAGCAGCTGGACTGAGGGGTTTGCTACAACTTCTCTCAAATCCAGATCAACATTTTGATTATCATCAAGTACATAATAGCATGCAAGAGTGGTTCCGTGCTTTGTAAATTCATGTGACTTCAAGCCGGCCTATCCCCCAAGTCCTGAGACGTTAGGATGTAGAGAAGACAACTTGAACACTGACGAAAGCATGACTCCGGCAGCTGCATCTAGAGCATGGTTGACAAGGGGTTGCCAAGGCACTGGTCCGGGGTCAGAATCTGGGGTAAGTTCGTCCAATGCAGGGTTAGCCCTCGGAGACATGGCTGTGAGGGTCGGCCGGACGGATAGGCCGGTAGTGGCTTCTTAGTCGTACGAGAGCTGCGGGTTATAGCTTTGACTACTGATAACAAAACCCATATTGCCCGGGCTAAGCAATCTGCGGATCCGCAGGTTCAATTCTCGACCGGAGCCCGTGAGCCCTTTCTGGGAACCCCGGAGACATTCGGGTGAGACAACCGAGGCAAGGGCTGAACACTCCTCTGCTCACGGAGCTCATCATTTGGCAGCTCCAGTTTGGCAGCCCCAGCAGATAAACCAAGGACGACTTTCAGCGTGAGTAAATAGACCAAGAAGGACACGGCCAACACTGACAAGCTGTATTCAAGTATTAAAACAATCTGCAATGAAAGCAACTGAAGAAACTCCATCTAAACATGATCTCAGACAAATGTAAAGGGTATCAGACGTAAACCGAATGCTTATGCAGTGTCCAAACCCGGAACGCCCTTGAAACAAACACCACCTTCTTTACAGCCTGTCATTCACCTGGATCAATCCGGGTGCAGCCAATGTGGCGGTGACAACATCGCCGGGCGATGAAAAATCACCCTTTGTCGTCAGTGCAGCGACAGACAGACCCTCCATGACATTTGCTGAGAATGGGAACGACGCCTCAACCTTGACCTTCTTCCCATCCCAAGAGATATTGGACACCGGTTGGCTGACAGGCAGGTTCTGTCCCGTCAGGTAGGTGACATATAGGCCATCGCCCTTTCCACCAATATACTTCTCGGCACCCTCAACGCCGGTCAGGTCTGCCTCAAATGCAAGCGTCTGGTCCCGCGCCTCAACATCCAAGCCGCCCGAGCCACTGAGCACACTCAGGGGCGGGAATATCGGGAGGTCGATCTGGCTCACGTCGAATGGGCAGCTGTCCACGAAGCCCTGCAGCGCGCTGAAGGCAAACGCCGCGACGGAGGTGGTGAGGAACGGCTTCTCGCTGGGCTTCAGGCCCAGGTAGGTCCTGAACCAGCCGTTCTGCTCGCCCTCCTGGCCGATCACGGATGCCACGCCGCGGACCGGGCCAGCATCGCCGTTGGTTGCCAAGAGCTGTGATGCGTCTTGCAGCGTGCCGAGCACGAAGGCGGTGAAAGTTTCGGCGAGGGTGATGGCTGAGTTGATGTCGGTGGAGGGGAACTTGTAGGAGCACGGTGGAGGCGCGAAGGCTTTGAAGTTTGTCAGGACGTTCTTCGCGTTGATTGCATGGAGCTCTTCTTGCTGTGAGGGAGATCAGTTATAAGAACTAGCACGGTGGGTCAGGTAGGTATCTCACAGCTTTGACGGCTTCGAAGATTGAGAGCAGCTCTGCTTTCTTGTCCTGATCGTCCAACTGGAATCCCGGGGCGTTGTTGGTAATGTTGTCAATGAGTGATGAGAAGAAAGCCACTTCAAAGTTCTCGTTAAAGGCAATCAGTTGGAAGGCGGTCAAGCTGCTACTGGCAAGCTTCGGTGGTGGGGGGGCATTTGATAGCTGGCCGCCTGCCTTTTGCTGGATGGCTGCCAGTTGTTCCGGGCTCGGGTTGGGGAAGCCGTCGCCTGCAGGAGTACTGTAGGATCGAGGCATGGCCGGGGCAGCAACTGTGATCCCTGCCAAAAGGACAAGAGACTTTAACATCTGGGCGGCATACATTGTGAAAGTGTGCTTGACTTAATAGGGGAATAAGGAAATAGTTGATATGCTGTGAGATAGAGATGTGGGTGATGAACTCTCGACCCAAAATAGTTATTGAAACAGGAAACAACCGTAGCTTTTATTTACAAAGCCATCTCCATGCTGTCCTGACATTTGCTCTGTTCGCTGCCACTCTGCACTGGTTGAATCCACTGAGATTGTGGCTGATGATCACCGGAATCTCGGAAGAAGGCCAACGCCTCAGCCCAAACATTTTGGAAATAAGCTTTTTGGAAGGAAGGATGACATCCGGTGCTCACTCCGCCCGGTGCACTCTCCAGAAGCGGGCCTCGCTGACCGGGGCGGAGCAAGCACCATGCGCCTAAATGCGGTTGTAGAGGGCCGTTGCAGAGCTGAGATCACTAGCAAGCTAATCGTTCAGATTTGATAGGTACAACTAAGCGCTGATGAGCGTCTCGGAGCAGTGTCCTACCGGCGGGCTGGGTAAGTAAACTTAGTGTGGCTAGGTGCGGAGAGCTCACCTTCCGGTCCT